>ML095850.1:14269-42485 GCA_003697995.1 Taxidea taxus jeffersonii
GGGGGGGTTACATTATATGTTTAAATAAAAAAAAAAGCTTAAATAAAATTTAAAAAATAAAAGAATTTTAAAAAGTTAAAAAAAAGAAATAAGAGGGTTCTTATATTAATGAGAACATTGTTTTAGTAGCTTGTGAAACCAAATAATCTGTTTAGCACAATCTAAAAGAGATGAAGAAAAAGATCATATGATTTCACTCATATGTCAAATTTAAGAAGCAAAACAGATGAACATAGGGGAAGGAAAGAAAAAATAAAATAAGAGAAAAATAGAGAGGGAAGCAAATCATAAGAGATACTGAACTGTAGGATACAAACTGAGGGTTGCTGGAGGGAGTTGGATGGGGGATGGGGTAATTGGGTGTTGGGCATTAAGGAGGGCACTCGAGGTAATGAGCACTGGGTGTTATATAGAATTGATGAATCACTAAGTTCTACCCCTGCAACTAATAATACAGTATATATTAACTACATTGAATTTAAATAAAGAATTTTTAAAAAGAGATGAAGATATAATCTCAGAAAAAGAATAAATTAACTGGACTTGATTGAAAAAGAATTTATAAGAGGAATAATTTAACTGTTAGCCAGGGCAAGATAGAGTTAAACTTGCCTTATAAATGTTAAAAACTAAGAGTAAAAAATGAAATATATAGATTAATTTGTGCCAAATGGCATTCCCAACACAAAGAAAATCAGATTCTTAAACTTAGAAAGGAGACGCTCTTGTTTATCTATTGGAAAGCAAAAAGGAGATTCAGGCATAAAAACGAAACAAAAAGCTGCTCAGAGATGTGACGGCTAAAGATTCTAAAGGTAGATATTTCTGCAAGAACAACTATGGTATCTTGAAGAAAATTCACATCAGTTTGAGAATGGGGCATTCAGGTTGACAACATTGATACAATACAGATATGACTTATTAGACCATAATAGTTCCTTGATTATCAGTAATGACCAGTAATGAGAAAGCAAACTGGATAATTAAAAAAAATACTTGACTGAGAAAATGAGGTAAAATCTGACTTTAGCAGTAAATTATGAAATCATTCTTTCACCTGGTTTGATGAGATAAATCATGCAACTATAGATAATTTTTAAAAAGACCTTAAAGGAGGGGAATTATTTTGGTAGATGGAAGCTTCAGTGAGGTAAACACACACATAATCAAAGGGCTTGGAAACAAGGTGAAAGGTAAACAAAAGCCAGCCATAATGGATGTGATGAGTACCCTATAGAACACAATTAAAGGACTTGCCTGCTCAGGTATGACAGCAGAATATGTACACATCCAACATTGCTAGTCAAGTTTGAGGGACCAGCCCTGGGGACCAGCCAGATGGAGGGGAAGAAAGAGTGTGTTCCAGGCAGAAGGGACAACATGTACCAAAGCTAGTAGGCGAGAGAGAGAGAATGACACATTCAGAGAACATGCATAAGTTCGGTATGGCCAAAACAGTGACGGAGAAGCAGGCAGGGATGGGGCTATGGAAGACCTTGCCTGCCCCTAAGGTTGTCTGGGCCTTATCCCCAGTGCAGTGGGAAGCCAGGCATTGAGGTATTTTAAGTCAGATGCGAAGGAACTCAGATTTGAGGGAGATCACTTTGGCTGCAGAGTGTATTGGAGCCACTCTCACCCCCACCCTCCAGTGTGGGTAGATCAGTTTAGGAGGCTGTTGTCATCATCCAGGAGAGAGATGATTGGGCAAGGTTGACAGAACTGACAACCGGGAAGTGTGGACTGATGAGAGACAGTTCAGAGGTAAATGGATGGGATGTGGGCATGAAGTGGAGGAAGGAGTCTGGCTTGGGCAATGGGGTGGGTTGTTGATGCCCTTCACTGAGAGTGAGACCCCTTGGAAGAGGAGAGCAGGAGGAAAGGGAAGAAGAGGAACAGTGGGAGGAGGAGGAGGAGCTCAGGCTGAGAAAGGATGAATTTTAGGAGTCGGTGAGTTGTCCAAATGGAGCTCTTCACCGACCAGTTGATCGCATGGATCTGGACTTTGTGTGCAAGATAAAAGACGTGGGTATCATTAGCTTACAGACCCCGAGGGTGAATCAGCTGGCTATAGGAAGCCAGTTCATGGAAATGGAGAAGGGAAATGGGAAACAGGAGAAAACCAGAGGCTCAGACAGCAGAGGCCACATGTGTATCACATGGCATGGAAAAGGAGAACTTTTGTGACATCCCAAGTCAATATCGTTTCTTTCCTTACTACTTTGGTTTCCTAATTACTGTGGGTCTGTGTTTCTGGAGGCCGGGTGGGCTGGGTTCGGGTGGGGGTGTGTCGTACTTTTACACTCCTCATATCCTTGGGACCTTTGAGGGCTCTTAGTGTTCTTCTTTTGAGGAAGGCAATTTCCTTTTCCTTTTTTCCTCCCTCTTTCAGGCTGTTTATGCGATTCTGTCTGCCAGAGCCTGCTGGTGGGGCCTTCCTAGACATGTACATTAAGATGCAGCATAATCTAGTGGTGAAGAGTGTGGATTTGGTGTCAGAATCCTGATGGTTATCATGGTTACCCAGTCATTAACATGGTTAATAAGTAATTCTTGAGAAGCAGGCCATTGCCAGTGTCTTGGGAATCCTTCTTTAGTCCACAGCTTTATAGACTCAATTGATTTTCTGTAATTAGTATAAGCATTTTATCCTTTCAAGCACTGAATTATGCCTTTTAATAATAAAAAAGATGCTTCATAAAGAGAAAAAAGTAAAGTGAATTATAGGAAAACATTTCAACATAAAATAATTTTAACAATGGGATAGTAGCGACATTCCCAGGGACTCAAGGACCTGATTATATCATCTGACTCTCATTCCAGTTTCTTGTTCATCAGATCAAGATTGTGCCTTGTGGACCTATAGTATCTTAATATTCTGGGGTTTAATGACAACATCGACATCTAATTCACGCGTATCTCCTAAAGGAAGCAGGAAGTCACCCTGTACTAATGATACATGTGAATTGGAAAATATTTAGAAAATACAAATGATTGCTGCTTGGAGTCTAGAGTTAGAACTGCAGCTTGAATATCAGAGAATGGGAATGTTGGGAAGGAAGGTAGGAAGGAAGGAATAAAGGGAAGAGGGACTGCTACTTTAACCTCCAGACTCAGTTTTCCAGAAGTTTGTATAGCATAAGAAATACATCAGGGACAGGCAGCCTCCACTGAGATTTTCTCAGCTGACTTGCGTCTAGTCTATGGTGTCCTTTTCTCCTACTTCCCATCCTCCTCTTCCCCCTCCCTTCTTCTTTCCCCCACTCTCCTCCCCCTTCTTTCTCCTCCTCTCTTCCTCATCAGCTTACTCCTCCCACAACATACACGAAGCAGAGTGGGAACAACTACCATTCAGAGAAGCCAGGGAGCCATCTCAGTCTTATGGAATCTAACATTCTCAACTAAAAAGAATGTGTGTGTGTGCGTGCAGACACACATTCAGGGTTTAAAGAAAAAGTAAGATCTTGTTTGCAGTTTTTTTATTGTAAAAGCTATACTTTCTTACTGAGAAAAAATGTGTAGGATTTACTAAAGATAAAATAGGATTACGTTTGCAGCTTTTTTCTAATTATAGAAATTATACTTGTTCATTGAGAAAAACCTGTAGGGTTCAGAAAAGATAAAGAAAGTATAAGTTACCTAGAAACCTATGACTTAGATGTTCAGTTGTGTTTCTGCAGGTTTGTTCATAGTTTAAAAATTTTTTTTTACAAAGTATTAAGAATTTATTTTTGCAGTTCAAAAGCAGCTTTACAATTTGGCAGGATTATTAATTAGCACTCCCTACTTTAAAATATTCTATGTACAAATATATATGTACATGCAATTTTACATTTACATTTTATATTTAGCCATGTGTTGTGAATGTCTTTCAATGTCAGTAAATATATTTGTACCTTATTTTGTAAAAATTTGTAAAACAAATTCTTTTCATGTTTCAAATTTTAATCTCTGTTTTTCTGATTTCAAAGGTAAAACATCCTTGTAAAAGTCAAACGAAATAGGAATGTATAACATGGTCTTTGCATCTCCTTCACCTGTCAAGTCTGTGGAAATATTCTTTATTTATAGCTTGGAGAACATTCCTTCAGAAGAGTTTTTTTTTAAGGATACACACATATATTCTACCACATAAATGAGACCATACTAAGAAATATTATTCTACATATATCTTTCTAATTCTATCACATGCTTACAATGTTTGCAGGTTGCTCTTTTTACTTAGCAATGAATTGTGAATGTATTTCAGGTCAATAAACATATATATATATATATACATATATATGTATGTATTTATATACATATTTATATTTTAAACATTTTTAAAAAGATTTTTTAATTTATTTATTTGACAGACAGAGATCACAAGTAGGCAGAGAGGCAGGCAGAGAGAGAGGAGGAAGCAGGCTCCCCGCTGAGCAGAGAACAGGATGTGGGGCTGGATCCCAGGAGCCTGGGATCATGACCTGAGCCGAAGGCAGAGGCTTTAACCCACTGAGCCACCCAGGCACACCAATAAATACATTTTTACATCCTTTTATGAATCACTCACTCTTCAATAAGATTTCCTCCTTGGTTAAAAATTTTAACGAAGCTTTTTTTCTGGTTACAAACTATATATGCTTGCTGTAAAAATTCAAATGACACAAAATTACATAAATTAGAAAGTGGAATTTTCCTGTATCTCCCCTCCCTTATCAAGATAGGTCTTGGTGTCTATTCTTCCTGTTATTTTCTTTGCAAAATACCAATCTCATTCTCTCTCTCTCATTCTGTGTGTGTGTGTGTGTGTGTGTGTGTGTGTGTATGCATAAAAAATGGGATCCTACAGGGTATATTGTGTAGCAAATTGCTTTTTTTCTTAACAATATATATTAGACATCTTTCCATGACAGTACATATAGTTCCACCTAATTTCCTTTAATCCATTTAGAGGATTCCATTGTTTGAATATACAATTTTTAATTTAACCAATCAGCTATATACGTGTTTTAGGTCCTTCAAAAAATTGTTCACTGTTACAAATTGTGCTGAAGTGGATATTTTTCACACTTATCTTTACTTAAGTGTGCCCATTACTTTTGTGTGATAAATTTTTACAAGTGAAATTGGTGTCTCAAAGAACATGCACATTATATTTTTTTATTCAGGATCAATGTGGTTTCAAATCAATAATTTTAATGATTACATAAATTTTCAGGTTTTTTGAATTATCTGTTTATTATTATAGACATACATATATATATACTTATTTATAGACACATATATATACTTATTTAAATATTATAATCATTAAGTAAGTACAAAATTGGAAGTGATAATTTAACCTATCATTCAAAAATAACCATCATTAACACTTACTGTATAGCATTCATCAGTCTATCCATATACACAGGGAGGAGAGATACAGTCTGGGTAATAATTTTATAAATATTGGTTATTGCTATGTGTGGATTTTTAAACAAAATATTGGAATTTTATCTGATTTAGCTAAAGTTTAATTGAAATGAACCTATAAACTATATTGAACTTTAGGTATATATCATTATATCTTAATTTTTTCCTTTGAAAGATCTCACCAAGGTTAAGAATTAATATGTGAATACAGTCTGAAGTCTTTCTTTTTTTAAAAGATTTTTTATTTATTATTTTTATTTATTTGACACAGAGAGAAAGATCACAAGTAGGCAGAGAGGCAGGCAGAGAGAGAGGGAGAAGCAGGCTCCCTGCAGGGAGCCTGATGCAGGACTCGATCCCAGGATCCTGAGATCATGACCTGAGCCAAAGGCAGAGGCTTAACCCACTGAGCCACCCAGGCACCCTGAAGTCTTTATTCTTAACTATGCATTTTTAATTTTAGCAACAGTTGAACTCTTGCTATAGAAATAATCTCATGTCTAATATATATTACTTAAATTTTTAATTTGTCAATATTTATGCCATCTATTTTCCTCCTATTTTGAAGGAGCATGCACATTTTAAATTTGCCTTCAAAAGTTTGAAGCAATTTATCATTCTACCAAGGGTGTATGAGAATGACAATTTTCCATACTCTGCAATACCGTATCTCATCAATATGTTTAAATAAATGTTTTCTCCTAACCCACCAAAATCACACATGTAAATCCTAGGTTTTTAAGAGTAGAACCTGACAATTTTTCTTATTGGTAGTATTGCTGATAGTAGTGGTGTATTTGTGTTTCTGCTTATTTTTGTGACTGCATAGAACTCTTTTTTCTTTTGCATTTTCTTTGCTGCTCTTCCTGGGTGGTAATTACTTCTTTAAATTCATGTCTATGCCTAAACACTGAAACCAGGGATTTATAGAGATGAGCATTTTTGTAACTTTATCCTTGTGCATATTCTGAGCTTTTTTTTTTTTAGTAGGCTCCACAAGCGTGGAGCTCCATGTGGGCCTTGAACTCATTACCCTGAGACCAAGAGCCGAGCTGAGGTCAAGAGTTGGTGGCTTATGAGATGTCCTTCAATGGATGATTGGATAAAGAAGATGCGGGTCATATATACAATGGACTATTACTCAGCCATCAGAAAGGATGAATATGTACCATTTACTCGACATGGATGGAATTGGAGGTTATTATGTTAAATAAAATAAGCTAATCAGAGAAACACAATGATCACATGGTTTCACTCATATGTGGAATATAAGAAACAGCACAGAAGATCATAGGGGGAGGGAGGGAAAACTGAATGGGAAGTCATCAGAAAGGGAGACAAACCATGAGAGACTTTTAACTATAGGATATAAACTGAGGGTTGCTGAAAGGGAAGTGGGTAGGGGGGATGGGGTAACTGGTTGATGGGAATTAAAGAAGGCACGTGATATAATGAATATTGAGTGTTATATTCAACTATAGAATCATTGAACATTACATCAAAAACTAATGATGTACTATACCTTGACTATTTGAATTTAATAAAAAAATAGAATAAAAGTAAAAAAAATAAAAATAAAAATAAATTTTAAAAAGTCAGTGACTTAACTGACTGAGCCACCCAGGCACCCCTGAACTATCTTTTTAGGATGAACTCCTCAACATAGGATTGCTGGATGAAAGGATAAGTATATTACAAAGCCAAAAGCTTCATTTATATGCATGTAACTCCCAAGTTTATCTCTTGTGCAGACTCCTCTGAGTTTTAGACCTAATAATAAGCAACCTTTTTTTCACCTTAACATTTCAAACTCAAGATGTCCAAAGCTAAACTCATCATTTCTCTTCTTTCCCATCCTCCAGCATAGTCCTTCTTTATCTTTCTTAATTTCAGTGAATGGCAGGCAGCTTCATTCACTTTTAAAAACCAGAAGTGTTGGCTTTTATCTCTCTGTTACTTTCATTTCCAGTCTACGCCAAGTCCTATCTCCTATTCTATCTTCTAAATGTATTTAAATCTGTCTGCTTCTCTCCAATACCATTGCTATCATACTAGTCCAAAATAACATCTTTTCTTAGCCAGACTACTATAAGGTCCTCCTAACTGATTTTCTTTATCCATTTTTTTTTCCAGAGTAAATGCCATTTATTTATTTATTTATATATTTTAAAAGGTTTATTTATTTGCGGAAAGAGACCACACGTGAGCATGGGGAGGGCAAAGGGAGAGGAAGACAGAATCTTAAGCAGACTCCCTGCTGAGCAGGGAGCCCACCTTGGGGCTCCATTCAGGACCCTGAGATCATGACCTGAGCCAAAATCAGGAGTCAGAAGCTTAAACAACTAAGCCACCCAGACTTCCCAGAGTAAATGGCATTTATTACATGAACTTCCAGGAATATGAAACATCAGGCAAATTATATCACCATCCACATAGAAACACTGAATTTCCCCATCTTGCATTGTTTTTAATATTTAACCTCGCTTTATTAAAACATGCAAAAGACACTAACTTCCACTGTTTGAAACTAGATGCCACTAATGAGCAAAGTGTCAGAGTGAGCAAACAAAAAACCTGAACATTGTAATACCACCATTCTTTTTTTTAAAGATATTACTTATTTATCTGTAAGAGAGAGAGATAGAGAGAGAGAGAGAGTGAGCACAAACAGGGAAAGCTGCAGCTGAGGGAGAGGCAGGCTCCCTGCTGAGCAAGTAGCCTGATGTGGGACTCGATCTCAGGACCCTGGGATCATGACCTGAGCAAAAGGCAGACAATTAACCAACTGAGCCATCCAGGCATCTCCCATTTTTTTAAAGATTTCATTTATCTTTTTGAAAGACGGAGAGAGAGCATCAGTGGGGGAGGGGCAGAAGGAGAAGCAGATTCCCCGCTGAGCAGGAAGCCCACTGTGGGACTTGATCCCAGGACCTTGGCATCATGACCTGAGCCGAACCCAGATGCTTAATCAACAGCCACTCAGGCATCCCATAATATTACCATTCTTGAAAAAAATAGGTGTTTCCAATATAACTGATAAAACAATATGCAATTCTTTTTTGGTTTTGAACTATTAGACACGTGATCCCATGCAAATCTTATCTATTCTGATAATACCATAGACTTAGGGAGAAGTCTAGAATTCAGAATGCAAAATTAATGTTTCTTTTTCTGGTTGTGGAAACAAATAAGCAGTAATTTCTCCTAATATGTTTAAGGTGAATGGAAAATATATGCATATATGGAAATATAATTTTAACTGAGAAATTCCAACAGCAAATGCTCACTTTTCTTTACCCTTATTCTTTTTTTAAAGATTTTATTTATTTATTTGACAGACAGAGATCACAAGTAGGCAGAGAGGCAGGCAGAGAGAGGAAGGGAAGCAGGCTCCCTGCCGATCAGAGAGCCCGATGTGGGGGGGGCTCGATCCCAGGACCCTGGGATCATGACCTGAGCTGAAGGCAGAGGCTTTAATCCACTGAGCGACCCAGGCACCCCTTTTTACCCTTATTCTAACCAATTTCTCTATCACACTCCTTTCTTTCCTTCTTCCCTCCCTCCCCCTCTTCTTTCTGTTCCTTTTATTTTCTTCCTTTCTTTTAAAAATTTTTTTATTTATTTTTAAAATTTCTTTTCAGTGTTACAGAATTCATTGTTTATGCACCACACCCAGTGCTCCATACAATACGTGCCCTCCATAATATCTACCACCAGGCTCACCCAAACTCCCACCCCCCACCCCTCCAAAACCCTGATTGTTTTTCAGAGTCCACAGTCTCTCATGGTTTGTCTCCCCCTCCAATTTCCCCCAACTCCCTTCTCCTCTCCATCCCCCCATGTCCTCCATGTTATTCCTTATGCTCCACAAATAAGTGAAACCATATGATAATTGACTCTCTCTGCTTGACTTATTTCACACAGCATAATGTTTTCCAGTCCTGTCTTTATTTTTGAGATATAATTCATACACCATAAAATAAAGTGTTGCACAATTGAGTGGTTTTTAGTGTAGTTACAAAGTTTTGCAACTATCATTAATATCACAATATTTTCATCATCCCCCCAAATAGTATCTATTAGCCATCACTCTCCATTGTCCCCTCTCCTTATCTCCTGGAAAACAACCTATTTCTGTTTCTCCTGATTTGTCTACACTGAACATTTCATATAAGTGGAACCATAAAATATAAGGCCCTTTGAATATGGTTTCCTTCACTTAACATAATGTTTTTGAAGTTCATCCACATTGTAGCATGTATCAATACTTCATTCCTTTTTAAGGCTGAATAATATTTCACTGTATAGATATACCATTTTTAAAATCCACTTATCAATTGATGGACATTTCAGTTATTTCCTCTTATGAACTGTTATGAAGAGTTCTATGAACATTCATATACAAATTTTTGTGTGGACATATATTTTCAATTTTGGGGGTATGTATACCTAGGAGTAGAATTGGTAAGTCATATAGTATCTCTCTGATTAAATTTTGAGGAATAGCCAAATTGTTTTCCAAAGTGGCTCTACCATTTTACTTTCCCATCAGAAAAGTAAAAGGGTTCCAATTTATCCACATCTTTGTCAGTACTTATTATTGTCCATTTTTAAATTATAGCCAACCTAGTGGGTATTGAGTGATATCTCATTGTGGTTTTAATATGCATTTTCCTAATGACTAATGATTTTGAATATCTTTTAATGTGCTTATTGTTCATTTGTGTATCTTTTGGAGAAATATCTATTTCAAGTCTTTTCTCATTTTTAATTTTAATTTTTATTTATTTTTTAAAAGATTTTATTTATTTATTTGAAAGATAGAGACACAGAGAGAGGGAATACAAGCAGGGGGAGTGGGAGAGGGAGAAGCAGGCTTCCTGCCAGGCAGCGAGCCCGATGTGGGCCTCCATCCCAGGACTCTGGGATCTTGACCTGAGCTGAAGGCAGCCGCTTAAGGACTAAGCCATCCAACCGCCCTCAAGTCCTTTTCTCATTTAAAAAAAACCCTGAAATTCTGTTGGTTTTTTTTTATTTTAAAGATTTTTATTTATTTATTTGACAGACAGAGATCACAAGTAGGCAGAGAAGCAGGCAGAGAGAGGGGGAAGCAGGATCTCCGCCGAGCAGAGAGCCCGATGTGGGGCTGGATCCCAGGACCCTGGGACCATGACCGGAGCCGAAGGCAGAGGCTTTAACCCACTGATCCACCCAGGCGCCCTCTGTTGGTTTTTATTAACATGATAAATGGTAATTTTATATTACTAGTATTTGGGGGTTTTAGTTTATTGAGTGTTAATAGTGAAGATTATTGTTGACATTTTTTCCTCTTTTCTTCTCTGCATTTATTGAGATGACCATATTTTTTGCCTTTAATCTATTGACATATTTAATTATTCCGTAGATTTTTTTTTTATTTTTAACTCATTGAATATCAGGGATAAATAATACCTTGTATGTTCAATTGAACTCACCTATATAAAGTGCTTTGTCATACATATTAATATTGGGAATGGCGTCTATTCAAAGTGCAGTAGCAGATGCCTGATACAAGCCACTAACACAAATGCAGTAGTTCTTTTTGGAGAAAGCTCGGATTCAGAGGAATTTCACAGCAGCCATTCATTATTTCTCCCTTAGAAATGCATTAGAATTGGTGAGATAAACCATTTGAACAGAGCATTATTATGATCAAGGAATATGCAACCTCGCCCCCAATCTTCTCTCATTTTACATTGAGTTGTTTTCTTGTTGAGTTTTTTCTTGTGGTTGAATTTTAAGAGATCTTTGTGTAAGACCTTTGTATAAGTTGTATAAGTTACATCCTTGTAACTTGTGTAAATGTTTCTGTGGGACAAAATTGTAGAGCTAGGGGACGCCTGGGTGGCTCAGAGGGTTAAGCCTCTGCCTTTGGCTCAGGTCATGATCTCAGGGTCCTGGGATCGAGCCCCTCCCACATCGGGCTCTCTGATCGGCAGGGAGCCTGCTTCCCTTCCTCTCTCTGCCTGCCTCTCTGCCTACTTGTGATCTCTGTCTGTCAAATAAATAAATAAAATCTTGAAAAAAAATTGTAGCGCTAGAATTAAACCATGTAGATGATATAAAGAGGTAATTTTTATTTTAGTAGAAACATATGGTTATTTTAAAAGTTTGGGTAATACATCAAGTTTAAAGAAAATAAAAATCACCAGCAATCTCTCATCCATAGATAACTAATTTTATTTATCACTTAGTATGTGTCTAAAGTGGTATAATGCTGTCATTTTGTAATACATTGACTCATTTAACCTCTATGACAGTCCTGAAGGGTCAACATTATTATATACAATTTTATAGCTTAAGAAACTGAGTTTATGAGAGGATGAGGAAACTTACTGACAATCACATGACTAGTAAGTTTAAGAGTTTGCATTCTGGTCAAGGCACTTTGCTAGTGTCCCTACTTGTGCAATGCATGGAACTATTATCTCCATTCTCTTGACTGGAAAACTGAGACTTTGAGAGAGTTAGATGTCTTGCCCTGGGTCAACAATGAGTAACTGACAAAGCTGAGTTTTCAACCTGGGTCTGACTTCAAAGCCTATGCGTTTTCCTCTAGATTACATTTTCCATGTCTTCTTACTATTAATATTTTATGGATTTTGTATGATTATGAAAGTAACTTCCTCTCATGTATGAAATTGTAGAAACCACGATCAAGTTTAGATAAGAAAATGTACATAACAAGTTATCTCACTACCAACTACCATTTTGGTTTATTTTGTTCCATTATTTCTTATATCTGTAGGCTTTTCCTTTCCTGCCTTCTGGCATTTGCACATTTGTTCCTTTTATTTAAACTCTTCTTCCAGATCTTCATGTGGCTGATTTCTTGTCATTCAAGGCTAAGTTTAAATGTCATTTTTTTCAGAGAGTGCTTTCCTGACCATTTAACCTAAAGGAGTCCAAAATTACTTTCTAGCCCTTACCCTGTTTTATATTCTTCATAGTTCCTGTTGCTTTTTACTTATTTTTAAAATTTTGTTTTATTTTGTGTATCTATCCCAGAAACTAGACAGTAACATACAGATGGTTGAGGACTATGTATATCTTGTTCTCTTCTGTATATCTCTTGTACCTGAAACAGTGCCTGATACATGGTATGCAATCAATAAATGTTTAGAATCCCTAAATTGATGAATACTCATAGAACAAGAGCAAAAGTAAGAGAAGTATACAGATATTCTCTGATAGGTCAGCTGTCCAGATACCACATAACTCTGTTTGCTTATTGAATCATGTTTTTTTGGGCTATGCTTATCCCTCTGAAATTTTGAACCCTCAAACCATAATTTGCTCTCTTTACTACATTCAAGTGCTGCACTCTCTAAAATATTTTAAATAGGTATTTGTTTATTGTATATTTTCTCCAGTTAGAATATAAGCTGTAGGATGTTCTTCCATTCTGTTAATTGTTATACCCCCAGCACATAGAATGATGTTTGGCACGTAGTAGGTGCTCAATAAATATCTGTTGAATGAATGAATAAGCATATCTTGATATCAGTGGTGGATTAGTGATCCTGCCATTTAGACTAAGAAACGTGGATCTGTGGGCCACATGGATTGGATGGTTAGCATAGCCAAATGGCTTTCAGAAGGAGAAAATCATGAGAGCAAAAAGCTAATATGTGCAAGGTACTTAAATTTTATCTCATAACAATATTTTGAAGTAGGTATTATCTCTATTATGTAACTGAGAGCATTAAGTCTTTAAAAGTTAAGTTCCTTGGGACGCCTGTGTGGCTCAGTTGGTTAAGCGGCTGCCTTCGGCTCAGGTCATGATCCCAGCGTCCTGGGTTTGAGTCCCACATCGGGCTCCTTGCTTGGCAGGGAGCCTGCTTCTCCCTCTGCCTGCCACTCTGTCTGCCTGTGCTCGCTCTCTCTCTCTCTCTAACTAATAATAAATAAATAAAATCTTAAAAAAATATTTAAAAATAAATAAATAAAAGTTAAGTTCCTTGACTTAGGTCACCAGGCTAGGAAGTGACTGAGTAAGGAATTAATATCAAATAGAGTCTGAAGCCCAGTTGACTAATATTCATCCACAGACTGTCAGAAGTTTAATGCAGTCCTCATCCTGGTTACTACCAGTTTTGGCTCTAGTCTCAATTATGTAAGGATTGTTACAGCACTAAAAAATCTTTAGACTGATAAGATTGTTTTAAATTTATATCAACCTATTATTAAATATCTCACAATAAGGTGTGTTTTATAATCAGAAAAGAAATAAAAAATGTTTTCTATATGGCCTAAACCACCATTGAAGGGCATATGAGAAGCAGTAATAAAACATTTGCATCATATATTATAGGCAGAGGGCTAATATATTTAATATGTAAATATTTCATACATTTTACAGAGAGATTATCAAAGGGAAGTAACAAGAGATTTAGAGAAAAATATCAATTTAAAGAGATGCTCTATAGTATTAACCATTTAAAAATTATAAATAAAAATAAAAGTACTTTTTTACCTATCAGGATAACAAAGATGAAAAATGTAAGTAACAGCCAGAACTATTCAGGATTGGCAAAACAGAAAGGATTGGTTCAGAAAGTCTACTTTTAGGAATTTATCCTACAAAAATCCTCTTTTAAATATACAAACATGCATGCTTAAAAATTAATTGTGGCAACAGTTACAACGTTAAAAAATTACAAGTGAAACATCAAAAAATATTGGAAACCTGAAAATGACCAAATCATAGGTGATAACTCCTTGACATAGGTCTTGGTAATTATTATTTTTTTAGAATTTGACACCAAAAGCAAAAGCAACAAAAACAAAAATAAATAAGAGGGGCTGCATAAAACTAAAAATCTTTTGCACAGAAAAGGAAACCACCAACAAAATAAAAAGACAATCTACTAAATTGGAAAAGCTATTTGCAAAACATATATCTGATAAAGAGCTAATATCCAACATACATAAAAAACTCATACAACTCAATAACAAAAAGCCAAACAATGGACAGCCAAAAAAATGGACAGAATATTTGAATAGACAATTTTCTAAGGAAGACATATGGATGAACAACAACATATGAAAAGATGTTCTGCATTATTCCTCATCAGGGAAATACAAATCAAAACCATCTTACATATGTTAGAATGGCTATTATCAAAAAAAGTAGAAATAATGAATGTTGGCAAGGATGTGGCAAAAAGGGAACTAAATGCACACAGTGAAAATGTGTAATGTTGGTGAGGATGTAAATTGGTGTAGTCACTACAAAAAACAGTGTGGAGGTTCCTCAAAAAATTAAAAATGGCGGGGCACCTGGGTGGCTCAGTGGGTTAAGCCTCTGCCTTCTGCTCATGATCCGAAGGGTCCTGGGATGGAGCCCCACATCCGGCTTTCTGCTCAGCAGGAAGCCTGTTTCTCCCTCTCTCTCTGCCTCCCTCTCTGCCTACTTCTGCCTACTTGTGATTTCTCTGTTAGGTAAATAAATAAATCTTAAAAAAATTAAAAATGGAACTACCATGTGATCTAGCAATTCTGCTTCTGGGTATTCTTCTGAAGAAAACAAAAATACTAACTTGAAAAGATATATGAACCTCCATTCACTGTACCATTATTTACAATAGCCCAGATATGGAAACAGCCTAAGTGTTCAACAATGAAAGAACAGGTAAAGAAATTGTGTAATATATATATATACAATGGAATATTATTTAGCATTAAATAAGAATGAAGTTTTGCCATTTATGATAACATGGATTGAACTCAAGGCATTATGCTAAATGCAGTAAGTCAGACAAAAATACCTTTTGATCTCTTTTATATGTATATTGTATATATTTATATTGTACATATATGTATGTATGCATAAGTATGTATTATATATATTTCTATCTATCATCTATTTTTTTTAAAGCACATACATTGTGATTGCCAGAGGCAGAGGATGGGGGTGGGTGAAATGAGTGAACTGTTCAAGTTTCATTTTGTTTTTACTTTAAATGAAATGAATACATTTTTTTTAAATAGAGAAAGAGTAGTCTTTTCAACCAGTGGTGCTGGAACAATTAGAAGTCCACACAAAAATATGAATCTAATCACAGATATTATACCTTGTACAGAATTAATTTAAAGTGTGTTATATACCTAAATGTAAAATTTAGGTAAGTTATAAAATTGTAAAATGTAAATATACTATAAAAATTCTACAAGAAAACATAGAAGAAAATCCATGTGAACTTGGGTTTGTGATGACCTTTTAAATAAAACACCAAAAATATAATCTATTAAAGAAAAAAGATGATAAATTAAACTTTGTTAAAATTAAAATCTTTCATTCTGTGAAAGACACAGATGAATTTATAGAAACTCTTGGTTTCTAGCAGTATTCTTCAAATAAAAGGAGCCAAGTCTCTTTGAAGAAAAGCCTAATTCTAGGACTGGAGTGGGTACATACAAGATAAACCTGGAGCATATTGTAGTGCCACAAAGTAGGAAGAACTGAAAACAAAATGAAACAAAATCCCATACACAACTGTGGGAGAATGTCAAAAGACACAGAAGAAACTGAAAGAGCTTCCTATAGCCAAAGGTGGAACAGCTGGAGGGGCCAAATAAGTAATATAGTATTGGATTATAACAAAGTATAAAATAAATATCCATAAACCCATATTAAGGTAAATAAGTTATTAAATAAATAAATAAACAAATAGAGAAGAATAGCCAAGTTTCCTCTACAGAATAATTCCAAATAGTTTATATAGATACTCCCTCCTCCAGGTGTGGGGAATGGACATAATTCTCCACTCCTTAAGTGGGACCCGTGTATAGTGACTTCCTTCCAAATAGCACATTATAGAATGGAGGAAAAAGAGTAATTTTATAGTGAATAAATTTGACAAACACTGCCTCTGGCAGGTGATCACAGCTTATATCCACAGTGATATCATGTTGGTAGCATGAACTCTTGCTATGATGTGAGGAGAATATCATCTTACCTTCATGGTTCTTCTCCCCAAAACCCTTAACTCCAGCTTAATCATAAAAAAAGAAATCCCAATGCAGAATTGTTCTACAAAATGTCTCTCCAGTACTCCTCAAAAATCTTTAAAATCATCAAAAACAGGGCAAGTCTGAGAAACTGTCATAATCTAGAGAAGCCTGGCAGGAAACACATCAATTGAATGTAGCGTGGAATCCTGAATGAAATCCTGGAACAGAGAAGCATTAGGTAAAATTAGGTAAAATCTGAATAAAGTATGAATTTCAGGTAATAATAACATATAAAAAGGGGAAAGTATAAATCCCCTAGACTATGTAAATCCGGTGCAGGAGAAATGCCAACAGTCTCATTAAGATGTGAATGATGGGGAAATATCATGTAAGCCTTTCCAGTGAGAAACTGATTGAATAAAGAGGGTTTGGAAAATAATTCCAATCCCACAGAGACCTACTGACCACAGACGTTGAAAGTGGAAAATGTTAAGAGAAAAGCTGGTCTGTTCTCTGGAAGAAAGGGTCAAGGATAGGGTGAGGGTCAGGGATGGCTGTTGCATACATAGCTTGGTAATCAAAAATACTCTTTTGACATTCAACATTGACATTTTGAATCAGCCTTGACATAACAGCTGCATTAAATCAGCCTTGTCAAAACGTCCTGCTTTCCTCTGAGAGAAAGGGCCTCTGCAAGGGAAACTAGCATTAAGGATGACAAGGAGCATGCCTTGAGAGACTTGGGATTGAACAGAGACCTATAATAAAAAAACCTATCCAGTAATTAGAGTAATATTTGCCCAAATTCTGCCTCTTGTGACTAGAAAAGTACAACCATTTCCTTAACCAGTTTGATGGAACTGGTCATATGTTTATCATCAGTTATTTTTTAAAAAAAGATGAAAAATAAGAACAATAATATAAATACATGGGAGCTACAGTGGAGTGCTTTCCCAAACCCCAAAATAATTTGGAAATAAGCATACAACCTGAGAGTTTAAGAATAATAATCTACTGGAGCACCTGGGTGGCATAGTCAGTTAAGCATCTGACTCTTGATTTCATCTCAGGTTGTGAGATTGAGACCCACACTGGTCTCCATGATGATCATGGAGACTGCTGAGGATTCTCTCTTTCCCTCTCTCTCTGTCCCTCTGTTCCCCACTCGTGTGCACTCTCTCTCTCTCTACTGAAGAAAGAGAAGAAGAAGAAGAAGAAGAAGAAGAAGAAGAAGAAGAAGAAGAAGCAGCAGCAGCAGCTGAGGATTCTCTCTCTCTCTCTCTCTGTCCCTCCCTTCCTCACTCGTGTGCACTCTCTCTCTCTCTCTCTCTCTCTACTGAAGAAGGAGAAGAAGAAGGAGAAGGAGAATGAGAAGAATGAGAATGAGAATAAGAATAAGAATAAGAATTATCTACTGGCAGTGTTGATTGTTATCTGACTCCTGGACTAAAGATGGAGATAATCACTACATGTATTACTGAAGGATCTGTGTTTCAATTCTACAACCAAAGGGAACCTGCAGTAACCTTATGGTGGCAGGGCTGAAATGCACTTGCATTTACAGAGAAAAATCCAAATCCAAACTGTGTCCAGGAGACACAATAAGAGCAGTAATAAGCGGCAGACATCAGAAATCATACAGAAAATGTAGAAATTTTTGGAAGAAAACGAAGGAATGGATGGCATAAATTTGACTCATGAGGTGGTAGAACTTCAGAAATATTCAAGACGGAAAGGAAAGGTAGAATGACCCAAACATATCTAAGATATTGTGGATCTCTGGCCTTTAAGGAGAGGGTGTCTGCAAGGGAAGATGACAATAATAAGCCCCATACTATACAACATCCTTGTGGATCAACACAGGCCTGTAGTGAGAATGCCTACTAGGTAATCAGAGGAAGCCTGGTACAGAGACAGTAAGCAGAACTGTATTGCAAAGGACTATATATTCAGGTTGATAAACTCCAGTATTCATGGGGCCACTGATAACTAACAGATGACTAAGCAACAGATGGGATAGAGATGTATCTGCAGATACTTTCTTGGCAGGAGATTCAGAGACCGGAAGGGTCTCCTTTAACAATGTTCTCATACTATATAAGACTTCACATTCCAGAACTTTGGCACAGCTCCAGGAAATTAGAGGAAAGTGATCTAAGAGAACTCTATATCCATCTCGCCCAACATGGGCGATATGATCAGACTGACAATGAATACGCAAGATGAAAATAAGGTTTGCTTAAGAATAAAATAATGAAGGTGTAACATCTCTTTAGGAGACTGTGAAAGCAAACCCTCTCCCTCTAAATCTGAATTAAAACCAATTTCAGAAAGACAAGCAATTGAAAACTATACAATATGATGTAAATAGTGCCTAGTCAGTTTAAATGTTAAAGGTAGGATTCCCTAACGAGAGCAAAAATTATAGTGGTGTGATTAGGTAAATCTTAGAATAATGAAGGAACAAAAAATTATATCATTATTATCTCTTAATTTTATCTTATTTTTCTTTTGACATTCAAAATTTGAGGTTCTTTCTAACATTAACATAATATTAGCCACATTTACAGTTTAAAAGGAGGCAAGAATACTGTCAACTAGAAAGTGAATCTAAAGATTATTTGTGTTTGCATTATAGAGTAGCAACAGAAACAGGTGGCTGATCTGGAATATTACTTTCGAGTGTTGTTACTACACTGAAGAGTTATTTATAGCAGTGGTGCCAAGCATTAGGAAATGAAAATTTCTATTTTTCCCTGTTAGTGTTTAGTGTCCTGAACCCTTTCCTTCACTTGTGAAAAGATAATAATTTCAGCTTCCTAGAGATACTGTAGTGATTTACAAATACCAATGGAACCTCGGCATCAACTTACTAACCAATAGTAAGGACCCATTTATAACACGAATCAGTGAGATGACAGGCACTGAATTGAAGAATAAGAGCCACATTTCTCAACTTTTATTTAGGATTTGAGCATTGATTGCTTGGATATGCAGTTACATGTATTTATGGACTATAACATCTGCTAGATCAGGGTTTGTAAGTATGGCCTGTGGATCAAATTCAGCCCACCCTCTGTTTTTATAAATAGTTTTATTGGAACACACCGACAATACTTTAGCACTACAACAGCATAGTTAAGTAGTTGAGGCAGAAACTACATAGCCCCCAAAGACTAAAATATTCACTATCTGGCCTTTTAATAAAAAAAAAAGTTTGCTATCCCTCAGGCTAGATGGTCAAAGTAGATAGAAACCAACCAATATAATTCTTTCAGCAGGTCCACTCCTGCTGAAATTCTGTATTAGGTCTTCTGTTCTTTTTGCATATCCTCTATTTTTCTGGAATTGTTTATACAAGCCTGGGGACTAGTATCTTCATTCTCAATGAATTAGTCATCTTAGGGACAATAAGTTTAAGAGATTAATATAACCCTTATTTCTTTCTGAAGAATATTTTATTTATTTATTTATTTATTTATTTGGCATGTGAAGATTTATTATTGTCATGTTTTCATCAGCAAAATTTATGATCTTGGTCTTTCCTTTTGGCCTTTGCATAAGGGCAAAAGAGAGACATTAGCTACTTTAATTACCCTAAATAACCTCCAGGAATGTCACCAACAGTATGATCTTTGTGACCAAATCCAGCAACCAAAACCTCATCCTTTTCCTCGATTAAATTCAAACAAAACAACCATCATTGGGTACAATGGCTGTGATTTTTTTTTTCCCATTCTTGATCATGTAGACCCTGACACACTTCCTGATGGCAGAATTTGGCTTTTTGGCTTCAACCCCTATTTTTTCCAGCACAATTCCCTTTGCATGGGTAACGCCTCCAAAAGTGTTGATCTTCAGAACTGTGCTCAAAAGGGCTTTCTTGTATTGTTTATGATGCCATTTCTGATCTTGTCAGTAGCTACGGAGCTTTCTGGAAGTACTACAACTAGGACTCTTGCCCATCCTGTCCGCACCACAGGCCTGAGTAAAGAGGTCTAAAGAATATTTTTAAAAGTAAGCAAACCAAAATACATTGTATCAAACCTGGATGAGAAGCAATTGGACGTGGACATTCTGTCACTGTGGCAAGCAGCATCTAAGTCACAGATATGGATGACTGAGACCTGAGGACTCTAACAGAATACAAATATCTAGGCGAGAAAAAGCAAAACTGCCTCTTGATGAGGATGAGAAGGGACAGGATCTTTGTGGCAGGAGCTTGAAGTGAATGATGGGGATGTACCTTAGGACTTTGTAGGGGTCTTGCAGAGATGGTGTTTCAGATTATACTAGTACATTTAGAGAAAAACATAAGTTTGTGAAGGCTCTTAAGATTGAAAATTTATGCAAGGCTTTGCTGGACCTTGAGCTTTCTGGCTCACTCCATGAAAGGGCCTCTTATACACAGGGGCCTCTCAGAAGGGGAGACACCAGCTGTGAGTTATATTTTAAAGTTCTAGAAAACAGGCTACACAGAGGGTCTGTGTTTATATTATGAGTCACAGCAGGGACAGGTGGTGGGTCTGGAGCTTAATATTTGCAAATGATGTCTCTGACTGCCAGGATTGTTCAGAGGAGCTGTTTGTAGGAGTGAGTTTGGAAAAGAAATGAGGAAATTAAAAGGATTCTTTCTCTCAGTGACCATTTTAAATACTGGATTCTTTCCGTGAATTTGTTAAGGAAAAATGATACCAATATACAAGGGCTGTTGTAGCAACTTAAATTCATCAACAAAATATGAACAGAAACTCCAGCGAAAAGAACTGAATGCTAGATAGTACCAGCATTGGGAATAATATAAGAGTGAATAAATGAATGAATGAATGATGGGGGCTATTCTGGATAAGGAAAAACTAAAAGTAAACACTCTATTTTTCTTGAATAGAGCTTCCGAATTCTAATTAACTGCTTGGAAACTTCATTATCTTGTCCTTAAAGCTCTCCCTTTTATTCCTGGATTTATTTCTCTAAAATGTTATGTGCCATTTGACAGATGTCTTAGCTTGTCACCATAATATCTATCAGCATTTTGTGGGTCCATTCCTCACTCAGTAAGATTCACATCAAGGACATATTACACATAACTGACAAAGAAGTCAGGCCCAATACAATTTGCTGTATCCATCTAAATTTTGCTTTAACTGCTTTGACAAAGTTCTGAATTAGAGAACAAAAGAGAAACTTGGCAAGATTGGCAACAACAAAGAAAAAGGAAGACACAGCACTGCTCTATATAGAAATACACACACATGTACACGTATTCACACAAACACAGAAATAAACAGAAAAACTTGTTTTGGACATCCACTCCCCATACCTTACCGCTGGTGGGGCTGTCATCACCAGCCCATTATTAACCCAGGGGCATGTGAAGAGGAGGAAGGAGGACATGTTCCACAATTCTGATTAGAAAATTCAACCTTCAATGCGAGCTACAGGGTAGTAATAAAGAGAGAGCTATTTCCTCCAAATTTTGCCATCTGTTCTAGGTAGATTTATGAAGACCCATTGAAGTATCTGACCCATTCTTAGCTTTTTTTCTGTTAAAATTTGCTTTTAAAATTTGAACTAATTTATGAGTGTAGAATGGATAGTGAAGAACATTAAGTCTGAAATGTATTTTACAACTCATTTGGCTTTGCAGTTGTGCTAAACTGATGCCTGAGATATATAACTGGCTTTTGGCTGATTAAGACCATCTTAGTCCAAATAACTCCTTTCTACAGTGTCCGCCCCAGCAGTCCACTTCCAGTTCTCGAGCAGGCCAGATGTTTTCTTGAATTCCATTATCTTTGCTCACATTGTTACCTCTGTATGCTGTGTCTTATACCCACCAGTACTCACTCAGTGTTTTTTATTTCTTGGTGGTGTTGATAATAGGTGGTGTTGATAATGTCATGCTTGTCATCGGGCTAAGAAGCTAGGGCTAGACACTCCAGGAACTTGAATTAGCCTCATGCCAACGTTTTGGAATGGAAAGAGCACAGACTGGGGAATAGAAAGGCCAGATATGAATTCTAGGTTCTGTCATTTATATACTACTATAATATTCAATTAATGAAATGTAAGAATTCTCATCTGAAGAATTGAGATAATAAATGTTGCCCCTTAGGCTTACTTTAAGTATTAGAGAAGATGGCACATGGAAATCTGCTAACACACTAACAAGTACAGTTCATATGAGTTTTCTTAGTTCTGTAGAGAGCAGGATCCATGTCCATCTGAGTCTCATTTGTGTTTTATAAATGTTTGTTGACATTTCCTAAATAATTTCCATTTGAGTGCCCAATATGTAGTGTTTTGCTATTCATACAAATTCATTTCTGTTAAAATAATTCATTGGCCTTAACAGATCTTCCTAGCTGAAAACTGAGAGTGTTTGTCCAGCCAGTCCAGTCTTATGGATTTCCACAGCACTCCAGGATAGTTAGGTAGGCTTCCCAATTTCATCTTGGTGATCAATCCATGCTGAAAGAAGAGAAGTGACTCACCGAAGGTCCTATCCTCAGGGTATTTCGAGTCCTGGAAACCAGGCAGCTCTTCTGACCCTCTCTCTAGCATCCTGCCTAGCAGATTTATCACTGTAGCTTTGTGCTCCTATAGTCTTTCTGGGGCTAAAAGGATAGCAGTATCATCCATATTATGGACTTTCCCAATGTTTACCTTTCGATATAGAAAAGGGAAAGGTGGGAAATTCAAAGGAAAAAGAATGAATATTCTTCTCCTAATTGAACTCAACACACAAATAATTCTATTAGATTGAAAGATATGATATTACTGTTTTTGTAGGTCAAAAATGACTGAACATCAGCAATTTTATGTGGTTTGGTTAAATATAACAAATAATGTACTATTTCCTACATAATGTAAATGTCTGTGGTTTTCCTTTTGTAGCCATTCCAAATGCTTTAAAACATATAGTTGTTCAACTGCATTTATGGAAATGCTATCTCTGCTATAGAATGGAGGGGATGGGATGAGAAGTAAACTTCTGCTGAGTGCCTAGTATGGGCCAGAGACTCTGTTAAGCATTTTACCTACTTTTTCTCTATGCTCAAAAATGTGGTAGAGTAGACACCAGTATCTCTTTATTTATTCACCTAGTCATTAAGTATGTGCTGTGAAGCTCAGAGAAGTTAGTTACATTTTCCAAGTTTACACAGTCAATAAAAAGCAGAGAAGACGTTTTAATCCAGTTGTGCCTGACTTAAAGGCCTAAGCTCTATTCACACTACCATATGGCTTTCCCTTTAGGGTAAACTTTTATTTTTGTTATTTTTATTTTTTATTGTGTTATGTTAGTCACCATAAAATACATCATTAGTTTTTGATGCAGTGCTCCAAGATTCACTGTTTATGTACAACACCCAGTGCTACCAAATGCAGGGCCAAAGTTGATCTAAACTTGTTTGGTATCGTTCAAATGGAGTCATAGACATTCAGCTGGTTAGTAATATTTATCTTCTTCAAATGGGCCTGTGTAGTAGGGAGTTTGCTATATGAGTTTAGAATTTAGGAGAAATAAGTTATGGGATGAAGTTATGGAATTGGATTCCCCCTGCCTGACACATAATAATATCCAATAGGTATTTCTTGAGTTAATGAATTATTGGATGAATTATAGATTTTGAGAGTCACCAGCAAGTAAAATCAAATATATGTCCATCTAATTTTTTCTATGTATATCCAGTTTCAAACTGTTTGAGATCATACTATACAAACTGTTTCATCATCTCCTTAGAAATAACTTCTATTTGATTTTTAGTGGGTACAAATTTCCAGGATATAAAACTCAGGTGGTAAAGAAATCTCTGTTTTTATGTAACTAATCTTAGTACGCATTTTGAATCCCGCTCTACCTATTGCAAAAAAAACCAATATTGCCAGCTGAAGGTAACTTCAGTCATCTTAGGGTTTTCTCAATCAATTCAGTGTGAGATAAATCAACTGAGGCTGGAATTTAAGTCCCGTAGGTGGGGGACTTATACTACATCAGTGAATCATGAATGGGTGTGAGTAAGTAAGAATAATTTGCCTGGCAGCAGTTAGGCGTGGAAGAACAAGTAACCACCCTTAAATGATGTTGGGGGGGATATAACCAGTATCTATTCTTATCCACCTGACAAAAGGGGACCCTGAAGATGATAACACCTATTTGTTGGTTTGCATATGCAAATTACTATTGTAGACAAATTTCGTACAGCAACTTTATTCTTACTTTCTTTGAGGGGTGATAGCTACAGAAATATATTTTCTTTGTGAGGGAAAAAGATTTCCTAGGGGTAGTAAGTGTGTCAAGATGAAATATAGTCCGATATATCTCATATGTATCTTTTGCCTTGTGATATTTCCTTCTCCCTATTTGAATATCTGAGAAACTATAGCCTCACAGGAATTCTAGGTGTCACCATAATGTGGGTATAGTATAATAGGAATGGCTTCCTTTCATATGAGGGTCAGAGAAGGCCCAAGGTAGATCCACTCAGTTTACCATATCCCTCAGAGGTGTGCCACACAGTCCAGTCTTTCTTTATTTACAGCAAGGGAAAAAAGCTAGCTGAGCAAGAATTGTGGTCCTGAGCCAGTCTCAAGGTCAAGATGAGATGTTGCAGAATTGCAACATGAACCATATAGGTTTAGATGGGAATTCAAATACCTTAGGGGATGTCATCAAGGACAGTAAAGATCAAGACACTACCTAAGCTCTGAAAATTTAAATATCATATGATGGCAAGTGGAGACATAAATTAATTGGATTTATCATACATTCACAAACAAAGATGAGAAGAACTGAATTTACACTGAATTAGAGACAGTATACTTCTTACAAAAGAATTGGGGCTCAAAATAGAGATTAGATTCAGTTACAATGTAGAAAAGTATACCAAATAACACTTCTTGTACTTCTGTGCTTTGCTATGTCTTGAAAATTCATACCTGCCGTATTTTTTCCTCCTTGTAAAAATTATATTTATTTGTTGGAGGAATTTTATAAAACATAGCAGAATTTCAGCTCTTGATCAGAGCCAGAAATGAAGCTTAAATATCTTAGACAAAAGAGGGAAGTAAGGGGTGAGGGGAAGGATCATTGCTCTAAGCCTGTATGAAGACATATCTGGAAGCTTTTTCAGTAAAGGAAATATTGCTAGAATCCCCAGTCATTTTCAGAACTCTTTAAGACATGTGAAAGAACTACATAGTTGTAAAAAATTTAAATAATGCAGACATGCATAAGGTGATTTTTTATATTTCCTCTCTTCCGAAGATATCCTTTGATCTAAAAATTCTTTAATAATTTCTTTGCATTTGTTATACTAACATCTATGTATATATGCACACACAAAATTGTTCATATCCTTACCCTATTTTTCTGTTGGTGTGTAAGTGCTTTTTATATATTAAGAATATTGACCACTTTTATAATACACTTCACAAATCTTTCAAGATTTTTTATGGCTTTTAAATGTATTCATGATGATTTTTGTCATATAGAATGTGTTAATATTTTGCTTATGTACAAAGTTCAGCATAAATAAATTTGGATCAGAAACAGTGCACGACTACTAAATGCATAAGCCACTCTCTTAATTATATAAATTTGAAAGTCTCCTTGCTGCCAGCTCCAACTGAGCTTTCAGTCAGTAACATGCATCAACATTTAGTATGAAGAGCTGAGGCTCTTTTTGAACTTTTGACCATCCCAGAACTCCAGTTGAGACCATCTAAAACAAAAGAACCCCCTAGCCAAACCATAGCATCATTACAAACAATAATAATAAATTGTTGATGTTTTAAGCCTCTACCTTTGGAGTGACTTGTTATGGATCAGTAGATAACCAAATACTGCCTACATTTGGATTGGTTGAATAAGGGAAAGACTATGTATATATTTGTGAATACCATACCGACTTCTATTTAGGTGGTAAGCTTTCAGAGTTCAAGGATTGTATAATATGAATTAGCTTGATAAAGCATCCATGCATGCTTGGTCATACATGTAAATACATATTATGCTCTCAAGATCTGACAAACTGTGATTCCCTGAACCACCTCATGAAAGTGTGTCTCCTATATGGGGACCTCTCAGAAAAGAGACACAAGCTTCAGATTATATTTCAAAATTCTAAAAGACAGGGAGTTGCTTACAGATGCTACTACACAGTTAATGAGTTTAAGAGCCTAATGTCTGTATATGATACCTTGTGACTGTTTTTTTTTTTTTTTTTTTTTTTCGGAGCGTGGTAAGAGTGGTCCCATGGTTTTGAAACAAAGAAAGGAATGAAATGGCCTCCTTCTCTCTGATTATTCCCTATCCTGGACTGACTTCTTTCATTTTGAAAGAAAGAATTTGATCAACATCCAGGGGGTGCTGCAGTATTCCATAATCACCAACAGATCCTTACTATAGAATCCAATGAAAAAGAATGTACATGCTACTGCTAAAATTCAATTTGTTACACAGCAGAAGTGAGGGAGAAGAGAAGGAAAAACCTTAAAATAAGAAAAAAAAGTACCATATTTTAATAGAAGGGATTCTGAATATTAGCTGTTTGGACACCTTGCTGTCATGATTGAATTTCTAGAGTGGGATGTACAGTCAAAATTACAGCATACCCTGAACTCAGTTCAGGTATGATTTTATTATAATCACATAAAAGTGAGCTTAAATTATTTGATAAAGGCCCAGATTTAGAGATAAACGAGAATCCCCAACAAGAGAACAGGAATGAAACTGCAGAAAGGCATGCAGAAAACTGTAGGCAAGGGCAGAGATACAAACAACACGTACGTGTGTGTGTGTGTGTGTGTGTGTGTGTGTGTGTGTGTGTATTTATAGAACACTGCTGTCTCAGAACAATCCCTCTTTCAGAACAATCTCTATCTCAGAGGCTGGCTGGAATAATTAAAGGAACAGACAATATAAAGAAGTACTCATAGTGAGGGTTTCCTCAGCTTGCCCTAATGGGCAGTCTTTATGTGTTTTGGGGTGGCTTCTGAATTCTACCAGGTACCTTGGGCATTTAAAAGATAAAATTAGGGGCACCTGGCTGGCTCAGTAGGTAGACCATGTGATTCTTGATCTCGTGGTCATGGGTTTGAGCCCCACGTTGGGTGTAGAGATCACTTAAATAAATAAGATCTTTAAAAGATAATTATAGAAGATAAATAATTAGTAAAAGACATATATTGGGTGACAATTCTCTAGAGGCCTAATTTTCCTACATATGATTCTTGTCAAATTGATTCCTTGTACAGAAAAGAGCTTCTTACTTCCCTTCTGAGAAATCAGAGTGCTTGCAAAAATGGGTATCTCACTGATCTCCACATTTCTGAATGCTTGTGGGTGCTTTGTCTTTTTATCATGTATCACTTAGGAACTGGGACCCAGACAGCATTCCTGACTCTTGTTCTTGTCTCCTGCCTGCAGATTCATCATTATGCATTATGCATGCATAATATATCTTAATATGCTGAGGCCCAAGGAATATAGAATCTTCCAAGCCATATGTATTTATCATGTCAATCTAAAAGGTCCAAATGGGTTAGGAAAAGCACAATGATTGAACTTTATCAGCCAACGTGTTCCATTATACAGATATGTTGTATCACATTTGTGATATTGCATTGTGATATTGTGATATTATGATGTTGGATCACATTCATGATATAATTTTTTTTAAGATTTTATTTATTTATTTGTTAGAGAGAGAGAGTGAGCACAGGCAGACAGAGTGGCAGGCAGAGGCAGAGGGAGAAGCAGGCTCCCTGCCAAGCAAGGAGCCCGATGTGGACTCGATCCCAGGACGCTGGGATCATGACCTAA
>ML095850.1:42585-87140 GCA_003697995.1 Taxidea taxus jeffersonii
ATGTTAGAGAGAGAGAGTGAGCACAGGCAGACAGAGTGGCAGGCAGAGGCAGAGGGAGAAGCAGGCTCCCTGCCAAGCAAGGAGCCCGATGTGGACTCGATCCCAGGACGCTGGGATCATGACCTGAGCCGAAGGCAGCTGCTTAACCAACTGAGCCACCCAGGCGTCCCACATTCATGATATAAATAGATGTTTAATTTTCTTTTTGTTGTCACATTTCTGAATGTTCTCTATGATATAGTTATGTTATTGAGTTCAGGGCAGAATTATATTAGCTAAAAAAGAGAAGAGATGGAGTGGGAAAAAATAACGTGTTAAATTTTCAGACAGAATGGTTGAGTGCACTACATTCCATATGGTTCCTTTGAAACCTGGATAAAAATCCCTTTGTACAAATCAGGAAGATATGTCTTGGAGATGCTAAGTAAACTTTGCAAGTTTACACACCTTGAGTGGCAGAACAGGATTTTAACCCATGTTTCCCTATTTAAACCCTATGCTCTCCCCATGTTAATACCATATAGACTTCTATTTAGATCGTAATACCATATAGACTTATATTTAGATGGTAAGCTTTTGGAGTTCAAGGATTGTATAATTTGAATTAGCTTGATAAAGCGTCCATGCTTGGTCATACATGTAAATACATATTATGCTGTAGTTGGATAATAGGGCTTGGAACTCTGAAGAAAAGGCCCATGATGGAGATATGATTTGGTCTGGTAGTGCCTTGCACTTACTATGTGTACAGTAAATATTTGTTGAATTAATAAAAAGAAGAGAGAAAGAAATAGACTTGTATTTGTTAGTCATCAGTTAGAGAATAAAACTTAAAGAATATCTCCTTTTAAAAATTATGTGATTGAGAACAGAATTGGGATAATTCCATACAAGCTATTTAATAAAATGTTTTTTATAAATAAAAGAAATTGGGGGTGCCTGAGTGTCTCAGTTGGTTGAATGTCTGACTCTTGGTTTCAGCTCAGGTCATGATCTCAGGGTCCTGGGACCGAGCCCTGCGTTGGGCTCAGTGTGGAGTCTGCTTAAGATTCTCTCTCTCCCTCTCCCTCTGCACCTCCCCCTGCTCATTCTGTCTCTCTTTCCCTCTCTCTCTAAAATAAATAAATAAAATCTTAAAAAAAGAAAGTGTATTTCTTTTGTTTATGTTGTGAAAATGGTATTTTTAGTAGATGTAATACATTGTACATTCACAAAGCTAATGCAAGGTAAAAACTGTAATACCTTTAGTATTGTCTAGAACACAGTAAACTTTGAACAACTATTACTCCTGTCTCCTTGCCTTGTTTTTCCCATTAAAGATACAATTTTAATATAAATTAAATAATAAATTTATTATAGAGAATATTTAAAGATGTTGACAGCAACATATGAAAATGTAAGTACATTTTTAATAATCTGTGAGCTTCAGTGTTATTTCTGAGTTGTAGGATGGATCACCTGATAAATATGGGAGAAGGGAAAAATAACCAATATGCTGTTTCCTTTAATTTCACGTGCTTTCCTTTCTCTTATACTACCTTTTAGTGGATCATTAGAGAAATAGTTTCCTACTGAGTCCAAGAAATAAATGACGATAATGACTCTGCTCATTAGAAGACCGGAGATAGAAGATCAGGGATCTAGATAGCAGACCTCTTACCAACTGTTTTTTAGATGGGCATGTTTCTTCCTCTAGGATGGCCTCATTTCCAAATTATGAAATGCTGTATATTAGATTGGGCAATAAGAAATTGATATTATTTTGGTCAGAAATGCTCTAATATTGAAAATTTCATACAATTAATTTTAATATAACAGTGAGTAGGAATATGGGCTTGCTATGATAAGACCTGGGTTTAACACGAGTTTCCACATCAAACTAATTGAATCTTCTGTACCTCAAGTTTCTCACCTTTCATATAGGGATAAGGACTGTATCTACACCACTATGTGTAGTTGAGAATTAAGTGAAATAATGAAAGTAAAGTGTTAGATACATTGCAAATGGTCAATAAATATTAGTTATATTTATTGTTGTGTTGTTGTTGTTGTTATGCTTGACTTTCCAGAGAGCAAGTAATGGAGAAAATGTTACTTTTTAGCTACTAGAATGTTCTATGAAGCAATAATATTAAAACAGGATAAGACTGGTGGAAAAATCCGAGATATAATGAAATAGAACAGAATAAAACTCAGTCCCCAAAAGATTTTAAAATGTGATAAACTTGGCATTTCTAAACAGTAGGTAACATGTATTTTTCTAACCAATGGTAACATGTATTATTCAGGAAGTGCTGTTGGGTCAGTTTGTAAATTTTTCATTAAAAAATGTAACTTTGATCCTCTTCTCACACCATAAAATACAAAGTAAAAAAAACACACCATAGTACTTGAACAAAAATTAATATACAGTTTAAGGAGGGCACAGATTGCATGGAGCGCTGGGTGTTACATGCAAACAATGAATCAAGGAACACTACACCAAAAACTAATGATGTACTATATGGTGACTAACATAACATAATAAAAGGGTAATAATTAAAAAAAGAATTTTTAAAAACCCAGAAGTTTAATCAAATTACACAGTGTGTATTTTAAGTATGTGGCACTCAAATTCATTAGTAATTTCTAATTAAACAAAAATGAAATATCTTTTATCTCATAGACAAGCCAAAAATAGAATGGTGGATAATGCCAAGTGTTTCTGGGGGTTATGGGGACCTGCCACACTGCTGGAAGAAGTTCATGCTAGTGCATTCATTCTGGAGATCAATATTGAAGTGCTTAGTTATAGCAAAGGTATGCATGCTCAATGACCCACCAATTCTGCTCCTGGATATATATATCAGAGTCATTTTTTATATAGCTAAATAAGAGAATGTGTATAAGGGTATATTTATGGTGGTGGAAAATTGAAGGCAAGCTGTATGTCTATCACAGGAATGGTGGAAAATACATGTCTATTTTTCAAAATCATTGCTGATTTCTGTTTCTGATATGTAGTCCTTTCTCATCCATAAATCAATTCTGTTATCAACAAGACACTGAACCCCTTCTAGTTTCTTTTTCCTCAACCAAAAATAAGGAAAGTGGATTGATTAAGATGTCTTATCCTTTTTACATCCTCTGATGTATTATTTTAATGGACATTCCATAAACCTTTATGTTCTCATGCCTCTGCCCTTTTAACATTAGAATAATGGACAATAACTCTGAATAGTAGTTTAAATATTAGGAATTTGATTCTCTTTCAAAGGAATCTCTACTGTAAGATCTTTATGTAATAAGAATAACCAGTTCATAATTCACTTATTCAGAATACTATAAATATAGATAGCCTAATAGTGTCTGTGGAAAAACACAAAACATGAAAGAGTAGAAAGTGGCATTTTGTCAAGCACTGAAATTTTACTTGAAAAAAAGTCAGAGAAGCCTGGTGTAAAACCCAGTTTATCAAGACAATCCTTTTTTTTTCTTATTTTCCCTCTTATTTTATAACTTGGCCATTTAAAAAACTTATTTTTAATTCCAAATCACAAAAAGTAATATATGGTAAAGTATGAAAAAATGTTGATGGTAATTGTAAAAATTTCAATTATTTTAGGAGTGTCTGAAGTAAAATGTGAAAGTCTAGCCCTCATAAGCAAACAGTATTATGTAATGTCTTTGTCTACCTCTTGCAAATTGTCATGTAATACAATGAAACAAACTTGATTTTTCAGACCTCTTTCTATAGCATCTGGCTGAGTAGTACTGTGTTCATAGGGACTATACTGTACCAGACTATATCTGCTGAAAAAGAAAGAAGAGCTTATATTCAAGTAGGAAAAGTAATGGCTCCCTCTTTCCAGGGTCTAAAGCAGAATGTCTGGAATTGCTTAATTGATTTCTCCCTCAGTCATCTGGCCCTTATATAAACCCTTTACTATTCAGAAGTCTCACTTGGGGACCAAGCCAGACCAGTCCAGCACCAAAATCAACAATCTCTGTCCCATTCATTTGTTTGAGCCCTTCTATCTCTTAGACATCAAAAATGAAAGTACCAACTTTTACGTTTCAAAACAGGTGCTAAGCCTTCAGAACAGGCATCTGAAATATCTTTCAAAATCCAAGCATCTTTCTCTTTATCAAGGAATCTTTGGCAATGAATGTTCAGATAATAAAACAGAGCCATATGCTTCTTTTAGAAGATCCTTGTGATCAGTGAACAGAACAGTCTCCTTCTGAGGAGACAAAGTAGGAGAGCATTTGACCTACACATTGGTTCAATGAGAACTTAAATTAACTCTGGTTAAATATGATGTTGGCCTGAGGGTACAATTTGTCTCATACTAACTATAATATAAGGATTTTAAAAACAGTTTTATATATTCTTCATCAAATTGCCACTGTAATCCAAGATGACTGACTTCAAGTCTTGTGCTCTTTCCATAATTTAACCCCATGCTGTTACACGATGTGCTTAGGTTTAATATTGCTATTCACTAGGGGCGCCTGGGTGGCTCAGTGGGTTAAAGCCGCTGCCTTCGGCTCGGGTCATGATCCCAGGGTGGTGGGATCGAGCCCCATATCGGGCTCTCTGCTCTGCGGACAACCTGCTTCCGCCCCTCTCTCTCTGCCTCTCTGCCTACATGTGATCTCTGTCTGTCAAATAAATAAATAAATAAAAATCTTAAAAAAAAATATTGCTATTCACTACTGATCACTTTGAGGTGTGTTTACTGCTATTGTGACCTTAAAGATGCTGTTCAGTGGAATCTAAGGCCTGCATTTTCTAACAGAACATCAGGAGAGCCATGCTCCTTACTTCCCTGAGGCTTTTCTTCACTTAATTCCAGTTTATGGACTTTAAATTGGTACAACTTTTCTGGGTGGCAGGTGGGGAATTAAATTAAGCATGTGTATACCATTTGAGGCAGCAATTCCATGTCTTGAAATGTACCCTAAGGAAATAGTTAAGGATGTGCACAAGAGCATGGAAACAATAAAATTCATCAACTTAAATTCCTAATTTTTGTCTTTACCACAAATGTATATTTATTGAAATATAAAAAGAAAACAAAGGATATCTGTCAAAGAAGGGATATATGGAAACACAGATAAGTATTCTAGAAACACACAAACACACATGAACACTCATGTGTACACACATTAAATTAGTCACCAAGTTCTGCTCATAAAAACCTAAAAAGTACCTATATGGGTTTCAGGTGCACAAGAAGGACAAACTCATAAATGAGCTATATCTATTCTTTTTGTTTTTTTAGTTAATTTAATTTTATTTTTTCAGTGTTCCTAGATTCATTGTTTACACACCACACCCAGTGCTCCATGCAATATGTGCCCTATTTAATACCCACCACCAGGCTCACCTAACTCCTCACCCCCTCCCCTCTAAAACCCTCGGTTTGTTTCTCAGAGTCCACAGTCTCTCATGGTTTGTCTACCCCTCCGATTTCCCCCAACTCACTTCTCCTCTCCATCTCCAATGTCCTCCATGTTATTCCTTATTATCCACAAGTAAGTGGAATTGTATGGTAATTGACTCTGCTTGACTTATTTCACTCAGCGTAATCTCTTCCAGTTCCGTCCATGCTGATACAAAATTTGGGTATTCATCCTTTCTGGTGGAGGCATAATACTCCATGGTGTATATGGACCACATCTTCCTTATCCATTCGTCTGTTAAAGGGCATCTTGGCTCTTTCCACAGTTTGGCGACCGTGGCCATTGCTGCTATGAACATTGGGGTGCAGATGGACCTTATTTTCACTACGTCTGTATCTTTGGGGTAAATACACAGTAGTTCAATTGCAGGGTCATAGGGTAGCTCTATTTTTAATTAGCTAGATCTATTCTAAACACAAATGTGAACTGCCTTCTTTAGAGATAGAAACTGACAATGTCATTCATCTCACCATTATTTATTATAAGAAAAATGCATTAGTTGTGTGGTAGGATTATGAAAGATTTTGTGTTCTTTTGATTTTTAAATTATTTTTTTCCTTGTGGGTAGGTATTATGAGATAAAATGTAAAGAATGGAGACCTATAAGTCAAAAATTGTGAATTTCTCATTAATATAAGTACACAATCTTCTGTAACTTTAATAGCATGTGGAAACTCATTTGGTATAACCTAAATCAAATTGAATTAAAATGAAATTATGAAAGGGTGAGGACAGTCTTTGGTATAGCAAATATGAGCACTAAAAATCCACATCACTTTTGAACATTAATAAAAATACAGATATGAAGACTTAGAGGTGTAACACATTACAATGATAAAGAAACAAAAACCCATAGACATCACTCTCACTCTCCTCAAGCTTGTAGTCTAAAGGGTAAGATAGTGAAGCCAGCAGTAATGATGAAGGATTGTAGCTACTGTGACAGGGGAAGTCAGTGTGCTGTGGGAGCAGAGTAGATAGCACAATTACCCAACTGGGCTTGGGTGTGTTGGGGAGGCTTCCCACGGAAGTGATGTTTAATCTAGGACCTGAGGGATAACAAGGCATTAGCTGACTAAAGAGAGGGCAGGGCTAATCTGAGACCTGAGCCAGATATAACAGTCAGGAAATACTCTGTGACCTGCTTCATCCCCAGGGAAATCCTGTGTGGAATCCACTCCCAGCCGTTGGGCATGTCCGGAAAAGTGTGTGAAACTTAACAGCACAATTGTAGAAAGTGCCTGAACTCTGCAGTTCATTAGCATGAGAGAAACCATGAACGAGACTTCCCAAGATCTGTCTCATTTTTAACTCTTTCTACACCATCTTGGCAGTGAGCTCTAGTCAGGAGGACATGAATCACAGATGGTAGCCACAACTGTGAACATAGCATAACATATAGAGTTGCTGGTTATTATGTTGTACACATGAAACTAATGTAACATTGTGTGTCAACTGTACTCAAAGTAAAAAAAAAAAGTGAATGCATAAGTGAGAAGGTAGCTCAAATGCTCAAAACACCAGGATGATTCTACTCTACTACTGCCCCCTCCCTTTAGAAGTCTGTCTTTCAGGATTCCTGGACTCTGGTTTATGCTAGTGGGCTGCAATGTCTGATCCTGGTTACATGTGTACAAGTGAACACTAACACTGGGCATATCTGGTGGAGTGTAGACTATTATAATTCTTGAACTCAGGAAAGATGAGGTCAGGAAGCCAAGATTCAGGATGGCCATGGAAGGCAAACAGGAGACACTCAAGCACTACCTGATGAATGGAAGGGTGAATGAATGAATGAAAGATTTTGGAGAAAGCAGAAAATGAAACTGTGTGTTTATCTCTTCAGGAAGTTTCCATCCATACTTATCTTTTGAGATGGATTAAAATTATATTATATATCTGCTTTCTAATCTGATTTTTAAAATATTGTTGATTTTTATTATTAGAAAGTCATTTTTTCTTTTCAATAAAAATACCCATTTTCATTAATGTGGGTTGTAGTTTGAATATCATAGGGCAGGAATTTGAAGAATGAGAGAGCTGTTTGTGCTCTGTCAACCAGAAAGAGCTTTCTGGAAGTATTCTAGAGCAAGATATTGCTAAGGAATTTAGGAACTGCCTACAAACTTGAGAGAGAAGGAATAGGCAACCTGAACCCATCTTAGAAGAAGATGTGTGTATGCAACATTCTCCAGAATAGATCACATATTAGACCGTAAAACACACTTCAACAAATTAGAAAAGATAGAAGTCATACCATGCATCTTTTCTGACTACAATAATATGAAACTAGAAATCAACCACAAGAAAAAATCCAGAAAGAACCATAAATACAGGGAGGTTAAATAACATGTTCCTTAACAGTAAATGGGTCAAACAGGAAATCAGAGAAGAAATAAAAAATTACACGGACACAAACAAAAATGAAAACACAATGGTCCAAAACTTTTGGGAAGCAGGAAAAGTGGTTCTAAGAGGGAAGTTTATAGCAATACAAACCTACCTTGAGAAGCAAGAAAAATATCAAATAAACAACCTAATCTTTACTTAAAGGAGCTAGAAAAAGAAGAACAAACAAAAGTCAAAACCAGAAGAAGGAAGGAAACCATAAAGATTAAAGCTGAAATAAATGATATGGAAACTAAAAAACAAAACAAAACAAAACAATAGAACAGATCAAGGAAACCAGGAGCTGGCTCTTTGCAAAGATCAACAAAACTGATAAGGTCTAGCAAGACTCATCAAAACAAAAAAAGAGAGAAAGGACTTAAGCAAAATTACAAATGAAAGAGAGGTAACAGGGCGCCTGGGTGGCTCCGTAGTCGTTAAGAGTTAACCATGAGAGACTATGGACTCCGAAAAACAATGTGAGGGTTTTGGAGGGGCAGGGGGTGGGATTTTGGGTGAGCCTGATGGTGGGTATTATGGAGGGCACACATTGCATGGAGCACTGGGTGTGGTGCATAAACAATGAATTCTGTTACACTGAAAAGAAATTAAATAAAAAAAAAAGAGTTAAGCGTTTGCCTTCAGTTCACTTCATGTCCCAACGTCCAGCAATCAAGCCCCACATCTGGCTCTCTGCTCAGCAGGAAGCCTGCTTCTCCCTCTCCCACTCCCCCTGCTTGTGTTCCCCCTCTTGCTGTGTCTCTCTCTGTCAAATAAATACATAAAATCTTTAAAAAAAAGAAAGAAAGAGAGGTAACGAACAACACCACAGAAACAGAGTTACAATAGAATATTATGAAAAGCTATTGCCAACTAATTAGACAACCTAGAAGTAATGGATAAATTCTTAGAAATATATAACCTACTAAAACTGAAGTAGAAAGAAATAGAAAATTTGAACAGATGAATTACCAGCAAGGAGATTAAATCAGTAACCAAAAAAATCCCAACAGGGGCACCTGGGTGGCTCAGTTTGTTAAGCCACTGTTTTTGGCTCAGGTCATGATCCAAGAGTTCTGGGATCAAGCCCCACATTGGGCTCCCTGCTCCTAGGGGAGCCTACTTCTCCCTCTCCCTCTGCCTGCTTCTCCACCTGCTTGTGCTCTTTCTCTCTTTGTCAAATAAATAAATAAAATCTTTTTAAAAATCCCAACAAACAAAAAAGTACAGGCCCAGGTATCTTCACAGGTGAATTCCACCAAGCATTTAAAGAAGAGTTAACACCTAATCTTCTCAAACTCTTCCCAAAAAATAGAAGAGGAAGGAAAACTCCCAAATTCATTGTATGAGGCCAGTATCACCCGGATACAAATACGAGATAAAGACATCTCTCACACACGCACAAACAGACAACTACAAGCCAGTATCTCTGATGAACATGGATGCAAAAATTCCCCATAAAATATTAGCCAACAAAACCCAACAATACATGAAAAAAATCATTCACTATGGTTAAGTAGGATTTATTCCTGGGATGCAAGGGTGGCTCAATATTTGCAAATCAATCAACAGGATACATCACATCAATAAGAGAATGGGCAAAACAGTATGATCATTTCAATAGATGTGGAAAAAGCATTTGGCAAAGTATAACATCCATTCATGATAAAAACTCTCAACAAAGTAGGTCTAGAGGGAACATACCTCAACAGAATAAAGGCCATATAATGAAAAACTCAACATCATCCTCAACGGGGAAAAACTGAGGGCTTTCCCCTATGGTCAGGAACAAGACAAGGATGTCCACTCTCACCACTGTTATTCAACATAGTACTGGAAGTCCTAACTACAGCAATCAGACAACAAAAAGAAATAAAAGGCATCCAGACTGGCAAGGGAGAAGTAAAACTTTCACTATTTGCATGATAAAATACTGTGTATAGAAAATCTGAAAGACTCCACCAAAAAACTGCTAGAACTGATAAATGAATTCAGTAAAGTCGCAGGATACAAAATCAACACGCAGAAATCTGCTGCATTTCTATCCACTAATAATGAAGTGGCAGAAAAAGAAATTAAGAAAAAAATCCCACTTACAGTTGAACCAAAAATGATAAGATACTCAGGAATAAACTTAAGCAAAGAGGGAAAAAGTTGTAGTCTGAAAACTGCAAAACACTGAAATGGAAAGGCATTCTATGCTCATGGATTGGAAGAATATTATTAAAATGTCTATACTATCCAAAGCAACATACAGATTTAATGCAATCCTTATCAAAATACCAATAACATTTTTTAACAGAGCTAGAACAAAAAGTCCTACAATTTATATGGATATACAAAGACTTAAATAGTCAAAGCAATTTTGAAAAAGAAAAGCAAAGCTGGAGGTACCACAATTCCAGACTTCAGGTTATATTACAAAGCTATAATCATCAAAACAGTGTGATACTGACACAAAAATAGATACACAGATTAATGGAACAGAATAGACTCCAGAAATAAACTCACAATTATACAGGTCAATTAATCTTTGATGACATAGGAATCCATAGTATCCAATGGGGAAGACTGTCTCTTTAACAAATTGTGCTAGAAAAACTAGTTAGCTACATGCAAAAGAATGAAACGGGACCACTTTCTTACACCATTCACACAAATAAACTTTAAATAGATTAAAGACCTTAAATATGAAACCTGAATCCATTAAAGTCCTAGAAGAGAGCCTAGGCACTAATGTCTTTGACATCAACTGTAACTCTTCTTTAGCTATGTCTCTTGAGACGAGGGAAATAAAAACAAAAATAAACTTCTGGGACTACATCAAAATAAAAAGCTTCTGCACAGCGAAGGAAACAATCAACAAAACTAAAAGGCAACCTATGGAATGGGTGAAGATATTTGCAAATGACATATTTGATAAACGGCTAGTATCTAAAATACATAAAGAACTTTTACAACTCAATAGCCCAAAAGCAAATAATGGGCAGAAGACACGAAGAGACGTTTCTTCAAAGAAGATACCCAAATGGTCAACAGATACATGAAAAGATGTTCAACATTACTCAGCATCAGGGAATTGCAAATCAAAACTACAATGAGCTATCACCTCACATCTGTGAGAATGGCTAAAATCAACAGCACAAGAAACAACAGGCATTGGTGAGGATGAGGAGAAAAAGGATTCCTCCTGCACTGTTGGTGGGAATGCAAACTCGTGCAGGTGGGAATGCAAACTGGTACAGCTGCTGTGGAAATGGTTTGGGGTTTCCTCAAAATGTTAAAAATAGAACTACGACAAGATCCTGTAATCATACTATTGGGTATTTACCCCTGAATACAAAAAAATTAATTCAAAGGGATACATGTTTTTACCTTGGTACAAAATACTGATGTTTATTGAAGCATTATTTATAATAGCCAAATTATAGAAGTAGCCCAACTGTTCGTCAACAGATGAAGGGATGAAGAAGTGGGATATATATATATACACACACACACATATATATATATGAATATTAGTCATAAAAAATGAAATCTCGCCATTTGTAATGATGTGGGTGAAAACTGAGAGTACTATGCTAAGTGAAGTAAGTAAGTCAGTCAGAGAAAGACAACTACCATATGATTTCATTCATACATGGAATTTAAGAAATAAAACAAATGAGCAAAGAGAAAAAAGAGAGAGGCTAATTGGGAAACAGACTCCTAGTTACAGAGAACAATCTGATGTTTACCAGAGGGGGGGTGGTTGGTGGAATGGGTGAAATAGGTGATGGGGACTAAGGAGTGCACTTGTTGTGATGAGCACTGGGAGTTGTATGGAACTGAATCACTATATTGTACACCTGAAACTAATATAACACTGTATGTTAACTAACTGAAATTAAAACATAAAAAGGGAGATGTGTGTGTTTGTGTGTAAATATTTGGGGTTATATATTTTAACTTATGTTACACATATACTGGTTTATTTTAAATAATAGGACCTTACTGTAGTTTATAATTAGAATTTTTCCCATTGTAAAGTATACTGTGAACACCTTTCAGTATCAATACATATATTTTTCATGATCAGTTTTTTGATTCATTTTAAAGTCAGCTGTTTTCTGTGTGTTGAAAGTATCAGTACAATTATTTTTCACATTATGAGATCAATATGTGTTTCTTAAAATAAAATGAAACAATATAGCAATACATTATTTGAAGGTAAAATTTAACTCTGTCTCTTATCTCACAACCCTTTACTCCATAAAACCACTATTGCTCGTAGGTTATGTATCCTTCTGGAATTTTTTCCTTGCTAATTACTTATTAACTTAAGTATATCAACAGGTTATACAGATACACATGTAATTTTGTATTCCTTTGCTGAAATGGAATCATATATCCATAATGTTATGAAATTATATCTAAAATATTCTGAAATAGTCTGTTTTATTTTCATTTCTATAATTAATTGTAGTTAATTTTTTTCATATTTTATTGCCAGTAGTATTTGTCTGTGAGATTTCTGCCTCTTAGTATTTATAAATTTCCATTTATCTCCATTATTATTTATAAATTTTTGACTTATAAGGCAATATAGCAGGCGTTAAAAATCCACTGATGGGGGCACCTGAGTGGCTCAGTTGATTAAGCATCTGCTTTCAGCTCAGGTCATGATACAGGGGTTCTGCATTGGATGGAATCCCTGCTCAGCAGGGAGCCTGCTTCTCCCTCTCCCTGTGCTGCTACCCCTACTTGTGTTCTCTCTCTTCCCGCCCCTCAAATAAATAAATGAAATCTTAAAAAAAAAAAGAAAATGCACTGGTGGGCATTCTTCACTGTCCTGACCATCTCTAAGTAAATTCCAGTGCCCTGAATAATTAGATTCAAAACCTAGGTGGCTGCAGATTATTTGGTAAGATCTTGGGTCTAAGGGACAGTATAGATTTTGAGTCCCTCCTCTGTCACTTACAAGTCTGGAGACTCGTGGCAAGTTACTTAACCTATGAATCTTATAGTCTTCATCTGTTTAATGGCAATAATTCTAGCTACCTGGAATGGTGGTTATTAAGAATACAGGAGATAAAATATAATGTTTATCCCATATAGTAGAAATTATATAAATGCTATGTTTGTTCTTATGTCACCTTCCCAAATTGCAACACCAATACTTCTGCCTGAACCCTACACCATCTCAGGAACCAGCTAATTCATGTGACCCCTTGCTTAGTTGTCTTAGCATAAGGTGCAAATTTCAGCCTACAGTCATCAATACAAAAGATTGCTGCATTATTTATCATATGTACATGATACAGATGACACACTAAGAAAATAATCAAGCCCTTTCCTGTTGTTTCACTTTCCAGTTAATTTCAGAGGTTTCCCATTGAGTCCTAGAAAGACAAGATGTTACAGGAGAACAAAGCATAAAGAGCTGGTCTGTTTGAGAGATATTTGCATTGAGATTCAGGTCACTGAGTTGCAGTTATATTTAAGTCACTTATCTTCTTTCAACTTCGTTTTCATAACAAAATAATGCTATCCATAAATTGTCAATAACGTGGATTTTAAATACACACAGTCTGTCACCATAACTCTGCCAATAACTGTTTTATCTCTAAACAGAACATAATAGTACTACCTATTCTATATGGTGGTAGGGAAGAATTAAATAGATAACACATGTAACAGTCTTAGCATAATGACTAGCACATAGTGAGTACCCAGTTAATTTTAGCCATTATGGCTATTAGTGTTCCTCTCATCCAGGGCCAGAATGAAGATGAGGTAGGTGAGTTAAGTGAGGCATCTAGAGCACACAATTTAGGGGGGCACTCACTCTCAGGATAGTACAAATGCTGATTCCACACCTGGAGAATATGGAGTGTCTTTTTGAGAGGGAGGGCTTCTTTCAGGCAGGCCCCACCCTGGTCCCTAACAGGATCTCAGGTGTATGCATTTTTTTTTTTTTTAGTTTTTTACCTACTAGAGAAACCAGAGAACTCTGAGCATCTGCAGTGTGCATGGCACTGCGATTTGTCCCTTATGTATTTTACCTAATTTATTCATCACTCATAACTCTGATGTGGGTAACTGTCTCCTCCATTCCACAGATTAGGGGACTAAGACACAGAAAAATGAAGTACATTTTTGGGGCCACACATTTACTACGTGGGTAAATAGAGATGAGAAATGTCCTTCTGACTGTCAGCTCCATGTTTCTTCCAATATATGACAGAGCCTCAGTTATAACTTCCACATTTATAAACCAGGGGATATTTTCTTATTGTGTTCATGTGTAACAAAATTGAAATGCATATGTTTTTTTTCTGATATGTCGGTCCTAGTCCTTTCTCTTTCATTCACCAATTATCTTATTTTGGGCAACTCATTGAACTTCTCTGGGCTCCATTTTGTCACCTGTAAAAGTAAATGAGTTAGATGTCATTGCCAAGAACTCCCTATTTTACCTCCTATAATTTATTACTTTACAGTGCCTATCCTTTAGCTTTGTGTTTTTCTGCCTTCTTTCTCTTGTTACATGGCAACAATGTGCAAAGATGCCCTTAAAAACTTTAGGAGAGGAACTTTCCGAAACAAGCCTCTACAAAGGGAAATATAAAAAATGAGAGTATAAATCTTCTGTTTTATGTAACAGAATATCATATATGGATATAGAGTAATACAGGGTATATTTATTTGGAAATATTCAGGATATGGAAAATATGTTTTGGCTTTGAGTTGGGATTATACTAGACAAAAAGTTAAGAAATAAATCAAACAAAACCTGAGTGTATTGGTTGTGACTATAAAATAATAACCCTGGTATTTTTTGAGGGTTATAAACTGGTTGTAAAGCCAGTTGCCAACGTCTTGGTCAATGATAATCTCATTGCACAAGTGTGTAGTTTCATGGTAATGGAGGTCTATCTTGAAGAACAAACCTGGTCTGAAGTTTAAATTCTGGTGTTGGTGAGAAGGGACAGAGGTATACCTCATTACTCTGTTATCACTTGAATACAGAAAGGGGGCCTCCAATTTAGAAGAGGAGGACACCATAGATACAATGAGAGGGCAGCTAGATTGTATCTCTTAAAGAAAAGGACATACTTCAGTTTGGTGGGGACTTGAATGAACTCGGAATGCTTAACTGGGTCCTATTTTGCAGTAAAATGATAATCAAAAAGTTTAATTCATGGGGATTTAAAGTATTTTCACATTCTTCTCCTAAAGCTGGAATGGCACTCATGGTTGACTCTAAGTCCTGTGCCTTAGGCAGCAATTAGCTCCAAGATACCATATATTTGTTCCCTACAGTTGGGGACATGATTGAAAAGCAGGACAAGTAGAATTCAGATAAGTGAGGTCAAAAGAGGTGAAGGAATTTACCCAAAGTTGTCACAGAAATACTGAGTTTGGTCTGTTAGGACCCTCAAAGTTATCCCAACTTAGTTGGATTCTCCAGAAGCCATGCCAAAGAAGGCTTTTTCCCTCCTATGAGTGTCTAGCCTTTTAAGGGACAAAGGAAAAATGATTCTCTGATGTTAACATTTAGAAAGTAAAATAAGAAGGCAGGAAAGCACATGGAACACAAGAAGCTCACATATAATGTTATTTATTTTATTCTCCCTCCACTACCCTCTAGAATTTCCTGTGCCCTTGGGAAGGGAACTCTGACTTGAAGCAGAAAAACATTTCTCTTTAAGGAGATCACATTGGACATAAAGAACAATAGGAATTCTAAGTTGCATAGGTCACCCTTCCACGGGTGAGGTAAGCCCAAATATCTCCCAGAAATCTACCACTGTGGTATGTCAGAAACAGCTACATGGAAACCCTTTCTTTTATGAGAATTCACTATGCTCATATCATGATTAGATCTCAACAAATATTTGTCCAATTTAGTTGCATTGAACTGACTCTTCAGTAAGGTTTTGTAGGTCTTAGTCAGCTATATTCAATGGAAACCCTTTTAATAAGGTGACCACAAAGTTCCACAAACCCATGAATCAAAAACCCAGCTTGACAAGATGGGACAAGTAGATAGACAAAAAGCAGAGGGAGGAGCTAAACATGAAACTTAGCCAGATAATCCACCAAGTCACTCCTTTATCTGTGAGAAAATTTTGTAGAGAAATGTAACACAATTCAAATAAAAATACGTTTCTTTGGGCAGCAGCTCTTTCTGCCCACGGGTCCTGTCCCCGTGGTTTTTTTTTTTTTTAAAGATTTATTTATTTATTTGTTAGAGAGAGAGAGAGAGCACAGGCAGACAGAGTGGTAGGCAGAGGCAGAGGGAGAAGCAGGCTCCCTGCCGAGCAAGGAGCCCGATGTGGGACTCAATCCCAGGACGCTGGGATCATGACCCGAGCCGAAGGCAGCCGCTTAACCAACTGAGCCACCCAGGCGTCCCCTGTCCCCGTGTTTTAATAAAATCACCTTTTTGCAAAAAAACCCACCTTTCCTTGAATAAATATTCCTGAATGAATGAATTAATGAGAGAGGTACAGATCTGGGAGTCGTCATCAGCAAATAAAAAGAATACACTATTTCAATTTTTTCCTATCTATATAAAAGTTTTCAAATACTTTGTATCATAATGTTCATACTGTTTCATAATCTGTTATTAAAAAGTACAACGATTAGGGGCGCCTGGGTGGCTCAGTGGGTTAAAGCCTCTGCCTTCCGCTCAGGTCATGATCCCAGGGTCCTGGGATGGAGCCCCACAGCCTGCTCTCTGCTCGGCAGGGAGCCTGCTTCCCCCTCTCTCTCTGCCTGCCTCTCTGCCTACTTGTGATCTCTGTCTGTCAAATTAAAAATAAAAAAAATCTTAAAAAAAAAAGTAAAACGATTACTAGTGTTACAGAAATCAAGGCTTTTCTATTGCAGCAAAGATCGTATATTGAGATAATTACCACCTGCTGGTCAGAGTCAGAACTACATCTCTCGATATCTGAGGAGGCTTACAAGGATTCCGGGAGGGAGGAGCCTTTGTTCTGACCCACCAAACAGGGCTTGCTGGAGGCTTGAATGGCACAGGCAGGCCTTTCTGCAGAATCAGATGCTGTTTAGTTCTCTGAGCTCTTGACAGGAAGTTCCACCCCTGTCTCAGATGAAGAGAAAGCTGCCAGTGTGAGTGTTCCTGAGGGAGTGTCTATCTGTGTGTGTGGGGGTGTGTGTGTGGTGTGTGCATGTTTGTGCATATTTTGATTTGGGGTCACATCTTTTAGACACATTTGCTTTATCATATGTACTTACTCATACACATATAGAATCATATTGTACATAGGGTATAATCTGCTCTTTACTATTGCCTAATAGTGAATACTGTTCTAATAGACCTATAACATTATTTGTATGAGCTATATCATAACAAAATGTTTCTGGTGCCTTGGAAATTCCAATTACTTTTCTGAATTATGAAATTGAAACATATGTACATTAAGGACATCAAATCATAGAGAAATGTATAAACAGAGGTGAAACTGCTGTTTGCCCTCCTCCTAAGATAAAAGTTCTTTTTTTAAGATTTTATTTATTTATTTGACAGACAGAGATCACAAGTAGGCAGAGAGGCAGGCAGAGAGAGAGGAGGAAGCAGGCTCCCCGCTGAGCAGAGAGCCCGATGCGGGACTCTATCCCAGGACCCCGGGATCATGACCTGAGCCGAAGGTAGAGGCTTTAACCCACTGAGCCACCCAGGCGCCCCAAGATAAAAGTTCTTAATAGAGTGTTAATATATTCTACAAATGTTTTTTCCCAATACAATGGTACTAGCATATATAAGTACTTTTGTGCAAATACATGCACAATATATATATGCACAATATAAATATACAACTATACATATTTTTCAGCAAGAAGAAAAAAGACAACATACTAATCTGCATTTTTCCTTTTTTCTTTTTATGAAACCTAAGATTTTTATTTGTATTTCTTTCATTATTGTGTTTAGGTTATCTTTTCATTGATTTGTTGGGCACTTACAGTGCTTTTTATGAAAATTACAAGTTACCCTTTGCCCATCTCTTACTATTCAAAAAGAATTATTTATATTGAAGATGCCTGTATAATTTGTTTGAATTGGGCACTTTTGAGAGTGAAGGTTGCACTGTTAAACAGCAGACATAAATTGGGAGCATGTTAAACCATATGGTCACTTTCTCATGTATCATGAGAATACTGTATTGTATCATGAATACTGACTCAATTTCTATAGTATATGTGAATGATTTCCTTCCCATTTTATATTTTGTTTTATTTTCTTGCAATGCAAGTGTTCTAAAATCTTATTGATTTTTATTATTAAAAAACAGTATGATTAATTATAAGTGTTTGAAGAGTACACTGGGGTGGAGTAATTGCCAAACCTACTGGGAGGTTAGACAGAGAAAGCATTCAAAGCCCATGGGGCCACAGGAAGCGGAGGGAAAAGGTCAGGTTTTAGAACAAGTCCAGTTTTAGAGTTCCTGGTCTGTAATTTATAATATTACTAATCTGACTCTATTGGCTTGAGCTCTAGGTTATGAAGAGTATAGTAATCTCTATCTTGAATGTTTGTTTTCAGGATTAAATGAAATGAGATATGAAATTACTATGATAGAGAATGAGTTTGATGAATGTTTATTTTCATCACCCAGGTCACCTTCCTAGTTGTTTAAAAGGCTGAGCTTCTGTACTAGCTCCACTCACTGCCTCAGGGATCAGCCAACAGATTTGGTACCATATCCAGATTCCTTAGCATAGGGGTGGGATTTCACCTCCTCTGTCATCTTCATCACCCAGAGGGGTTGTTGAGTGAGTACCCAAGGGGCCACAATGGCAAGGGAGTGTGATCCAACCATTTCTCCAGCCTTAGAAGCCCAGCTTTCAGAAGGGAGGCTGCTCTGTGTCTTTTGTCGGGAGAAGGCAAGAGCTGGAACCTCTGTTCCTGCCCTTTACAAGATCTGTGTGTGACTCTGGGAAATATATTTACTCTCTGTGAACCTGAATTCCTCTGCTGTAAAATGGGAAGAATTTGATAGCTTTCCCATGGAATTGTGTGGGGAAAATGAGAATACTTAAGGAAGTGTTTGGCATATAGTATGCAACTTAAAAGAAAAATTTGTCCTGCTCACCTTGACTTTTCTGTACAATAAAAGAAACTGGCATAAAACAAAGAGCAGAACTATCAGAGAGATTACTGAGAATGTAGCAAGAATAAGTGAAATGTTTAAATACATAATGTATGGAGTTGGGTGCCATTTTTGTGCTGTGGAATGAGTTATCTGAGGAAATTAGGGAAAGGGAAGACAGCCATTGCCTTATTTCCTTTTCTTCCATGTGATTTCCTGTCCTTGTTACTTCACTTTCTATTTGAACATCCGAAGAAACAGTTTTCCCTGAGAGGAGACAATACAGGCGAATCAAGAACAGTAATGAACCTCAGGACCTTGGATGAGTCATTTCCCCTGTGCTGGCCTCACCTCTAATATGGAATCACATGCAATATGACTATGGTTAGGGGTTTGGGCCTTGGGTGTTACCATTTTCTGGTTGCATGATCTTTGACAAATTCCTTAATTTATTTGAGCCCCATTAAAAAATCTTTCAAATAGCTGTTATAACAGCAATAACACAAATTAAGTCGCAGTGAAAATTAAATGAAAAAAACACATGTAAAACATGTGGTGAAATGTCTGGCACTAAGTGCTCCATAGATGTTATCTTTATGTTCCTTTATTATTAGCTTTCTCAAGCTGATCAGAAGAAGAATAAAGAGCTTGTTCCTTGAAAGGGATGTAAAGTATTACCTTGGATGACAAGGTTCTATAAAGATGCAGTATTAAAACAGCTCAATCCTGCTGCAAGAATTGGCATATATGTTAATGAGACAGAATAGAAAAATAATCAGTAGAACCAAGTTCATGAAAACATTGAGTATTTGATAAATGCGCTGTTTCTAGTTGCTTCAGAATTCATAGTCACTAAGAATTGGTGCTGGATCATTGCCAAATTACTACAAAGGAAATGGAAATCTTATCCTCACACCAAGTAATATAATGTGAAGGTCAAAAATTAGTGCACAATGCCATATATCTATCCTATGTGACTCTAATCACATAAAAGATATGTGTAGCTGACTTATATATGAATATATGTGGATGTTTCTAACTGCAAGGGAATGCAGCAAACCATTAAAACTGTTTGTTAATGAGAGTGAGATTGGAGGTTATTTGTGTATTTATATAGTTGCCTTGCTTTTGATAATACCTTAAATGAACATGAATTACTTTCATAATCAGAAACAAAGCTCATGTATACTATTATACATAATATTATACACATTATAAAGAATACAAGGCAGTGTGATGAGTTGAAAAAAGAAGAAGGCTTTGTGGTCATACACACTTCGTGTTATCTGAGTTCTGCACATTACTAAGGAGTGACCCAAAGGTAAGATACTTAACCCCTCTGTGCTTCAGTTTCCTTATTCTGAAAAGGAGGAAAATAACCCTTTCTTCACAGGGTTATTGAAGTAATTTGATGGAATATCAGAATGTAGATTAAAGTGCTGTGTTTTATTCTGAAGTACACCTGGGATCCCATTCCAACTCTGTTACTTACTCCTGCAAGTTCCTTCACCCCTCTGAACCTCAGTTTGCATATCTTTAAATATAGTGATAATATTGATCTTGAAAAATTATATATGTTAGCTCTCAAGCAGTGTCATAGTAGGTACTCTCCCTCGGTAACTATATCCATGAATATTACATATACTAGTAATAGAAAAGGAAGAGATGGTTATTTCTGACTAGTGGCAGAAGAATTAATGGTAATTATTATTTTTTCAACCGATTCTTACTTTCTTCTTTTTAATTAAGTATTTTTAAAAATTTATTTATTTGAGAGCAAGAGAATGAGAGAGTGTGCACGTTGGGGGAGGGGCAGAGGAAGAGAGAGAATCCTGAGGGGATTCCCTGCTGAGCATGGAGCCCAACTTGGGTCTTCATCTCACAACCCTAAGATCATGACCTAAGTTGAAATCAAGAGTCCCATGCCTAACTGACTGAGTCACCCAAATTAAATATTTCATGTATGAGAAGCCTTGATTTAGCCATTCTGCCCTTAGGAATTTATCTTACAACAAACTTGGTTCAAGAATTTCTTATTTGAAACAATGGTACAATTATGGTGATTGTGCATATATTTTTAGAACTTGTATAAGATTTTCCATAGGATAAACTCCTGGTAGTAAAAATTTTCAGCCAAAGCATATGGCATTGTCAAATGTAGATTTAAAATGTTCAGTACTGATTTCCATTCCCACCGACAATGGGTGAAAGCTTCTCTTTCCCCATAGCCATCCAGTAGGTTAAAAAGGGGTTTGTGCATGTTGACTCAGCAATTCCTTTTGCAGGATTTTTTTTTTCCTGCAGGACAATCATCACTGTTATATATTGCAGGGGTTTACCCCATGGTTGAGGCAGAAGGACCAAGGGACAAGAGAGTGGAGGATCACTGAAGTGAAACTGGTGAAGTGATGCGCCATGCATTTTAAGTTGGATTGGAAAAGAGGGTACAGATTTAAGGAGCTAAGTCATTGGGAGAAAGTAGAAGGGTCAGATGACGGGTTCCATGGGCCATTCCGCCACTTCCCACCTCCCCACACACTGGAGAACTCAAGGAACTCTGGGTACCTACTCTGTGTCTGGAGCTGGGATTGTTGCTGTCCAGTTTTACCTCCCTTAATCCTCATGACAGTTTGATTTTTCAGCTCTGTAATTCTAGATGAGGAAACTGAAGCCCCAACAGGTGAAGAGCTGTATTTCATTGAATATAAGATGCCATCACTTTTAAGACACATGCTATTTTAGGGATGCCTGGTTGGCTCAGTCAGTTAAGTGTCTGCCTTCAGCTTGGGTCATGGTCCCAGGGTCCTGGAATCGAGCCCTGCATCTGGCTCCCTGATCAGCGGGGAGCCTGCTTCTCCCTCTCCCTATGCACCTCCTCCAGCTGTGTCACTCACTCTCTGTTTCTCAAATAAATAAATAAAATCTTTTTTTTAAGAAGAGACATGCTATTTTAGATAATACCAAGAAAGATAAAATGCTTGCTGTAGTAATGCTAAGATACCAGTGACTGAAGTGTTAAAAGGTGAAACAAATGTGTATTTTAGAATGGATGAAATGCAACAGCCTATGTAGGGTTGTTATTCATTCTGTGGAAAAATTGTGATCAGAGGCTGTCTTTTTCTGATATCAGTCAGACTCCATGTTCTTGACATAATACAAATAAGACAAATCCGGTATTGTTTTCTCCTCTTAATTGCCTTATCCTGTGGTACAGTAGAAATCTTTGTATTCCTTTCTGATAGCCAGATACTAGTCCTTTGCCTCCTGCATAGTGGTTCTATGACCTAGGGCAAGTCACTGAATATCTGTGTGCCATATTTTCTTCAGCTGTGGGTATTAAAAAGAGGGATTCTGTCATCTGGATCACTTTAACCCATTCACATTTTATTATTTAAAAATCTGACTTTCCAGACACTCAGCCTTACATTACTCTGCCTCCCTCCAATCTGCTACTTACAGAACAATTTAAAAAGAATCACTTAATACCTTCTGATTAGGGTCCAGGATTGCTTGGGGTGGGGTGAAATGGTGAAGGATGGAGGGTGTTTTCTTTGAAAGATGCCTACAGTCACATGGCAAATGGGATTTACTCCTTCATTCTCCTACTTAATGGAATCCACATTACCATATTTGGAGCTTTCTTAATGCAGATCTCTTACATACAGAAACAAGTGGAAAGTGCCAGAAGGTTGGAAGCAAGTCAAGCAAAACCTGGTAAGGGCTTTTGTATAAAATATGTGGAAAGATTACTAAAAGGTAGAAAATAAGTGGTTTTGGTTGAGTTTTAAAATTCTAATTAAAAAAAGAAAGCTGAGGGAAGATGCAAGCAAGCCATTCAAAAATTTAGAATTTTTATTCATTTCCCTTTAATACCATTATTTTATTTAAAATTTATACTTTAAAATTTATATTTATATTAAATTAATTAATTCATTAAATTCATTTATTTATAAATTCATAAATATATTTGTTTATAAATTATTTATAAATTAATTTATTAATTGATTTATTATTAAATTTATATTTAAAATTTATATTTTAATAAAAATTATCCTTTTAATGTTGACAATACAGGCATGTGTAAAGTAAAATTACAGATTATTGTTTCCCTGTCTCTGTATTTCCAGATCACTCTGGATTGCTAACTTACATCCTTACAGAATGATCCTTGCATAAGATTATTTGTCAGTGTTTGTAAATACAATTTAAAATTCCCCATGTGCATGGACATGGAACACTGTTTTTCTCCTCTTAAAAGTGTAGGGACCAAGCGGTTAAATGTGCTAAAGTGAGACACGTCACAAATTGCACTTTCAGAAAGGAGTAGGGTGCAGAATATTCCAGGAGAAAGACAAATGAGAGAGCTTCAAAATACAAAATAAGGCCGTTTTTAATGTTTATATTGTGTGCATTATAAAAGAATATTGCTCACCATATGTGCCTTTAACAATTCAAAAAATAAGTGAGCATATAAAGTAAAATCTGAAAATATCCATCACTTACCAAGACCTTGTTGTATAATGCTATGCATCTCCTTCTGTGTGCCTGCAGATCAAAGTATTTGGCTGGTACTGTTTTTACAAGGACTCTGAAAAACTATTTCTTGCTTACGAAAGTGGGACATCATGCTGCCTCTGACCCATGTGAATGCATTTTTATCACTCCTAGCAGCCATTCAGAAAAAGAAGCTTCACACTGCTTCACATTCCATCCCTTTTCAGTCTAAGGGGCTTCTAGAAGTCCATCCCTGGCCAGACCTACAGGTTGAAGAGCAGAGGACACCCAAAACTAAAAACATTCAAGATATTTGAATCTTCTAGAAACTTTCATAGACTGCGTGGTGTCTTTTTCTTATTGATTTATATGATAGATTACCTATTATTCATGAATTTGGGATATGAATCCTTTGTTCATTATATTGTTGCAAGATATATTTTTCTACTTTGAGGCTTGCTTTTTCATGCATTTTAAAATGCGTGTTTTGAGGGCGCGTATGTGGCTCAGTGGGTTAGAGCCTCTGTCTTCAGCTCAGGTCCGGATCCCAGGGTCTTGGGATCGAGCCCTGCATCGGGCTCTCTGCTTGGTGGGGAGCCTGCTTCCCTTCTTCTCTCTCTCTGCCTGCCTCTCTGCATCCTTGTGATCGCTGTCTGTCAAATAAATAAAACTTTAAAAAATGCATGTTTTGGAAAAAAATGCATGTTTTGATACACAAGTTTTATATTTCATTGTAATTTAATTATCATCCATTTGCTTTATGGTTTGTACTTTTTGTGTCTTGTTTTAGAAAGTTATCCTACCCCAGTGTCAAAATTTAATTCCTATATTTACCTCTGTGTGTTTCAAGATTTTTTTTAGATTGAGTCTTTAATCCATCTGGGACTTAATCCATCTGTATCTGGTGTGAGATACAGAAGCAATTTTACTGTATTTTTTGCATATAAATAAACAATTGTCCCAATACATATTGAATAACTTATCTCCTTCCACTGACCTGATCTGCTACCTCTGTAAAAGGTTGAGTTCCCATGTGTATGGCTCTGCTTCTAAGCTCTCTCTGGTGTTCCAATAGCTTAAATATATATATGGTTGCCAGGTTTAGCATATAAAATGCATACCATTGTTTATCTGAAATTTTAGTTTAACTGGACTTTCTGTATTTTATCGGGCAAAACTATTTTTTCGTCCCTGTGCCTATATCACACAGTCTTAATTACTGTAGATTTCTAATGGGTCATAGTGTCTGGTAGGGCAACTTTCCCTATCTTGTTTCTGGCTTCAGAATTATCTTGGCTATTCCTGGCACTTTTGCTCTTTCTAATACACTTCAGAATCAGCTTGTAAAATTTTTGACATTTATTTTATGGGCTAGTGTGTCAATTTTTGTAAATGTTTCATTTACAAAATGCTTGAAAAGAATTTGATTTCTCTAAATGTTGGTGTAGTATCCTATGTCTGTTAGATCAAGATGTTAATTTCATTTTTCAAGTCTTCTATATTTTTACTGATTTTTTACCTGCTTGATATATCAATTACTGGGAGAGGAATGTTAAGAACTCTCACTATAATGGTAGATTTGTCAATTTTTCCTTGTAATTTGTCGATTTTTGCTTTGTAGGTTTTGGAGCTATGTTATTAGGAAGCATAAAAGCATATAACTGTAATAACTTCTAGGAGAATTATACCTTTCATCATTTTGTACTGACCCTCATTATCTTTAATAATGCTTTTTGCCTTAAAGACTGTTTTTCTGGCAATAATATAGCTATATCAGGTTTCTTTGTTCAGTATTTGTCTGATATATCTTTTTCTGTCTTTTTACTTTCAACATTTTGATGCTGTTATTTTTCAGTAGTAAATCTTGTTAACTCCATATATTTGGATTATTTTTTCCTTTCTGTGCTATTATATTTTAGACGTCTCTTGCAAATCAATCAAATATTGTCTTTTAACGAGTGGCTGGGGGGGCGCCTGGGTGGCTCAGTGGGTTAAAGCCTCTGCCTTCCGCTCAGGTCATGATCCCGGGGTCCTGGGATAGAGCCCTGCATCAGGCTTTCTGCTCGGCGGGGAGCCTGCTTCCCCCTCTCTCTCTGCCTGCCTCTCTGCCTACTTGTGATCTCTGTCTGTCAAATAAATAAAATCTTAAAAAAAAAACAAGTGGCTGGGTTAGTTTATTTATATTTAGTATGATTTCTTATGTATTTGGAGTTATTTATGCCATTTGATTTTGTCCTTTCTATTTTCCTATGCTCCTCTTTTTTCTAGTTTCTTGGAATCTTATGGATTCTTTTAGGCTTTTTACCCTTTAAAATCCTTGGCTTAATTCCATTTATTTGAAATTATACATTAACTTACTATTATTTTCTTACTTACTTATAGGTTAATTATAAATAACTTACTATTATCATTACATTTTTTAAATAATTTGCTCACTTTATTTTAAAATCAGAAAGTTTGCATAGGGGGGAAGGAAAATAACTGAATGTTAACAATTGCTGTCTTAATTGTTTTTAAATGTTTACTGTGGTTTCTTTTTTTTAAGATTTTATTTATTTATTTGACAGAGAGAGAGAGATCACAAGTAGGCAGAGAGGCAGGCAGAGAGAGAGAGGGGGAAGCAGGCTCCCCGCCGAGCAGATAGCCCGATGCGGGGCTCAATTCCAGAACCCTGGGATCACGACCTGAGCCGAAGGCAGAGGCTTTAACCCACTGAGCCACCCAGGCGCCCCTGTTTCCTGTGGTTTCTGACAAGTATTTTTCTCTAAGTGTTCTACCAGCCTCTTCGACTCAGAACTGGTCTTAAATGTGGTCTATTTTTTCAGCTCAAGTTATTGAAATATACTTTACATATACTCACTCTGGCTCTTCTTAGGTGTTCAGTTCTATAAGTTTGACAAAGCATACAATTGGTTGGCCATCCTCCACTACAATGGAGATATAAACATTTATTATCATCAGGTAAAGTTCAATTTCCTCACCCCTTCCACCTGTCTCTGACAATCTCTGATTTTATTTTTGTCCCCATAGTTTAATCTTTCCCAGGATGTCATAGAAAAGGATCATATAGTAAATATTCTTTCTGGGGTAGGGGTCTGGCTTATTTCACTAAGCATAATTATTTTGAAATTCATCCATGCTCTACCTTATAACAGTACTTCATTTTGTAATTGCCAAATAATATCCTGTTGAATGAATATACAACATTGTGTTTATCCATTTGCATTCCCCACTTTTTTCTATTATAAATAGTGCTGCAATGAACATTTGTGTACAAGTTTTTGTGTGAGCTTGTGTTTTTATATCTTTGTGGGTTTTGTCAAATCTGAAGACTGCTTTGAGTAATATTGCTATCTTAACAATATTATGTTTACTAACCATAAACAAGGAAGGAATGTCTTTCGATTGATTTAGCTCTTCTTTAATTTTTTTAAGCAATGTTTTGTAGTTTCCATTGTACATATCTTTCACCTCCTTGGTTAAATTTATTTCTGGGGGGCACCTGGGTGGCTCAGTGGTTTGGGGCCTCTGCCTTCGGCTCGGGTCATGATCCCAAGGTCCTGGGATCGAGCCCCACATCGGGCTCTCTGCTCAGCGGAGAGCCTGCTTCCCCCTCTCTCTGCCTGCATCTCTGCCTACTTGTGATCTCAATCTCTGTCAAATAAATAAACAAAATCTTAAAAAAAATATTTCTAGGTACTCTATTTCTTTGAATGGTATTGTAAATAAAATTGTTTTCTTAATTTCCTCTTCAAATTGCTCATTGCTCGAGTATAAAAATACAACTGATTTTTGTGTGTTGATCTTATACTCTGAAGCTTTGTTGAATTAGTTTATTAGCTATAGTAGTTTTTTTGTGGATTCTTAGTGATTCTGTATATATGACCATATCACCTGTTAGTAGAAATAGTTTTAAGTCTTCCTTTCCAATTTAGATGTCTTTTAATTCTCTATTTGCCTAACTGCTCTGACTGGAACTTTCAGTACTATTTTGAATAGCAGTGGTGAAAGCAGGCATCCTTGTCATGTCATTGATCTTAGGCAGAAAATCTTCTGTTGCTCACCACTGAGTATGATGTTAGCTCTGAGTTTTCTAAAAATGTCCTTTATGATGTTGGGGAAGTGCCCTTCTATTCCGAGTTTTTTGAGTGCTTTTATCTTGAATGGGTGTTCCATTTAGTCAAATGCTTTTTTCTGCCTCAATTGAGATGATTGTGTGTTTTTCCCCCTTTTTTCTATTAATGTGGTATAGTACATTTATTGATTTTCTTATGTTGAACTATCCTTCATTCATGGGATCTCAGTTGGTCATGGTGTAATTCTTTCACCATGCTGTTGGATTTAGTTTGCTACTGTTTCATTCAGGATTTTTGCATCTTTATTAGTAAGGGATATTGGTCTATTTTTTTTTTTTGTGGTGTCAGAGGAATACTAGCCTTTTAGAATAAGTTAGGAAGCATTCCCTTTCCCTCTTTTTTTTTTTTTTTGAAGAGTTTGAGAAGGATTGACATTGATTATTTTTTAAACGTTTGGTAATAATCACCAATGAATTTATCTGGTCTGAGGATTTTCTTTGTTGGCAAGTTTTTAATTACCAATTTAATTTATTTACTTGTTAGAGATCTGTTGAGATTTTCTTTTCCAGTCAGTTGTGGTCATTCATGTTTTTCTAGGAATTTGTCCATTTCACCTAGGTTATATAACTTGTTGGTATATCATTGTTCACAGTATTCTTTTATAACTTTTTTTTTTTTAAATTCTGGAAGGTCAGTGGTAATGCCCCTATTCTAATTATTGATTTCAGTTGTTCAAAGCTTCTCTCTTTTGTCATTCTAGCTAAAGATTTGTCAATTTATTGATCTTTTCAAAGAACCAACTTTTGGTTTTGTCAATTGTATTCTTTTTCTTTTTTTTAAGATTTATTTATTTATTTGTCAGAAAGAGTGAGCACAGGCAGACAGAGTGGCAGGCAGAGAGAGAAGGAAGCAGGCTTCCTGCTGAGCAAGGAGCCAGATGCGGGACTCCATCCCAGGATGCTGGGATCATGACCTGAGCCGAAGGCAGCCGCTTAACCAACTGAGCCACCCAGGCGTCCCTGTCAATTGTATTCTTTTTCTATCTTCTATTCACTTACCTCCATTCTAATATTTACTATTTCTTTCCTTTACTATGTTTGGGTTTAGTTTGCTCTTTTTTCCTGCTTCCTTAAGTTGTAAAAGTATGTTACTGATTTGAAATATTTTTCTTTTTTTTAATTTTTATTTATTTTTTAAAAAAGATTTTATTTATTTATTTGACAGACAGAGATCACAAGTAGGCAGAGAGGCAGGCAGAGAGAGAGAGAGAGGAGAAAGCAGGCTCCCCGCAGAACAGAGAGCCCGATGTGGGGCTTGATCCCAGGACCCTGGGATCATGACCTGAGCCGATGCAGAGGCCCCAACCCACTGAGCCACCCAGGCGCCCCTATTTTTCATTTTTAATGTAAAGATTTATAGCTATAAATTTCCCTCTGGGTACTGTTTTCACTTCATCCTATAAGGTGTTGTGGTATGTTGTGTTTTCATGTTCATTTATTTCAAAGTATTTTCTAATTTGTTTTGTATTTTTTTTTACCCATTGATAGTTTAAGAGGGCACTGTTTAATTTTCACATATTTGTGAATTTTCTAGTTTTCATTGTGTTATTCATTTCTTGTGTCATGCCATTGTGGTCAGAAAAGATACTTTGTATGTTTTTGATCTTTTAAAGCTTTTGAGGCTCACACTGTGACATATGATCTATTCTGGAGAGTGTTCCATGTGCACTTTGAGATGAATGACAAAATAAGAGCAAAACATACCAGGACATATGCAATGCAGCTAAAATACATTAAGAGGGAAATTTGTAACTTCTCTTACATTGGAATCCCACTGTCTACTCCTCTTATTGTACTTCCCCATTCCTCAGAGGCAAACACACTGTTGAAATTTTTTTTAAATCCTCATGGTTTTCTTTACACTTTCATTACCAATGACTGCATCTCTAATCAGAATGGATCTCATAATGTCGGTGTCCTTGCACTCCTTACTATTGTTACACCATTTTATATTTCTAAGATGCTCTATGTGCTGATTCCTGTAGTTATATTTCACTGAGGCTTCACCACTATGCATGATTCCAGTGATTATACCACAATGTATTTTTTGGTGTTCTATTAATGGACATTTCCCCCTAAAGATTTATTATCATAATGTATCAAAGAATATTCTTATTGTTTCTTATGCTCACCTGTCAATTATTTTTTTCACATTGTGTACCAAGGTTGTGTAATTGCTGGATCATTTATGTAGAATCGTTACTATGTACTTACAGTTACCAGATTGCTCTCCAGAGTGGCTGAGTGTACTCACCAGAAGTACCTGTCATTTCCATTTGCCCAAATCATGCATCTAAAGGGAAGGTTGCATTTCTGGTTCCAAACTTGGGCCCTGGAGTTAGACAAACAGTGAGCCTAAGGAATCTACTTAACTTCCCTCAGCCTCACCTTCTTGAGGTTTAAAAAGAAACTCTGACTCCTAACACAAGGGAACATAAGGAATAGCATAGAGGACATTAGGAGAAGGAAGGGAAAAATGAAGGGGGAGAAATTGGAGTGAGAGATGAACCATGGACTCCAGGAAACAAACTGAGGGTTTTAGAAGGGAGAGGGGATGGGGGGATGGGTGAGCCTGGTGATGGGTATTAAGGAGGGCACGGATTGCATGGAGCACTGGGTATTATATGCAAACAATGAATCATGGAACACTACATCAAAAACTAATGATGTACCGTATGATGACTAGCATAACACAATAAAAAAAAGATACAAAAAGGATTCCAATATGTTATTTGGTACATCTCCCACAATGCCAATGTTTGTTTCCTTCCCATCCCTGCTGCTCCAGTCTTTAACAAAGATGTTTCTCAACCTCAATAGCATTACCACATTTTAGTGAGCATTTGTGAATGTAAGAAGAAGAGAACTACACCTACTTACCTATTTAACATAAGTATTTCAGTGCCATCTCTGTGACATGCAGTGTTGTGGAGCTGCGCTGGAGCAAAGTCCCTATCCTTTCCATGGAATGATTCTGCTTTTCCTCTTCTCAGTTTGCACCTTCTATGTTTGTATCAGGAATGCACATGATCTGGGTGTCTGGGAAGATCTTGATGCCCAAAAAGAGGTGACTGGGGTTCTACTGGGAGGGACACTGGAATGCGGGTCAGGAGCTCAGAGGTAACTGACACTCCAGGGGGGCTGAGACCAGGCTGGCTTAGGAGCAATTGCAGGATTATTACATATTTGCCTCTTTAAGATATTACACAATCTTCTAGGAAGTCTGGGTGAGACCTAAGTCTTGCCTGACCTAGGGGATACTTAGTTAGGGGCCTGTCCTCCTACCACTATTCCACCACTACCTTTTCTGATGCAGGCTAGGGTACTACGAATGGTCAGGCATCACTTCTTCCCACTGTATTTTATTTTGGAGGGGTGGGGACTGTGTCTAACCTTGTCTGCTCTAGGTCTGAGGTTTCTGATTTTGGATATGGCCTCTGAGGGAATGAAGTGTTCACACCTAACCTCTGTTTTTTCCAGAACAGGAATTACAGGATAGTCGGATGTTAAGACACTGAAAATGGAGGGGAATTCTGGGATCATTAAGGGCATGATGCCATTAAGGCTTTATGAGCAGTTAAACAGGATCAATGGAATCCATATTTAAGAAGATCAGCAGTTATGCAGTATTTTGGGACTAGGGACCACAGGCAGGGATCCCAGTCAGAAATAAATTCCAGAACAAAATATTGGGAGCAGAGAGTAACACACAGGATGCAGATGTATTCTGAGTGAAGGCACACAAGCTAGTTGGAGATAAGGAATGGAAAAGGGCATCATCATGGCCACTTCCCCTGTTGACTTGCAGCTGCTTCTGGGACTCCTTCCCCACAGAGGCTGCTGGGCCCTGAAAGGGGACTTGAAATGGGGTCCACCACCCACCACACCAGCAACCTTTGTAAGATGTGCACCTTTTTGGAAGTGTCCAGTGAACTTGATGACTTTGTTCATAATGATCAGGAAAAGAAGCAACGTACAGGAAATAATGCCTTTTCATGGACTTAAGCCCACATGAATTCCATAGCCTCATCTCTTTATAAGCAGAGCATGCCAGGACCCAGGGAAATGAATGGAGCAGCTGCCTCTGGGCATTTCTTTCATTCTAGTTGGGGTAAATGCACACCACAGAGACCCATGGGGTGTCTCAATAAGAGGGCATTAGGAGTAAACTATTAGGGGTTTGGGCTTGTGTTAGGTTTTTTTGAAGAGGGTCCAGGAAATGGAAAGATGATAGGATGGGGCACTAAGTTCCCCAAGCCTCAGGCCTCCCATTCAGGGATTGAGTACAGGACCTTCCCTCATGGGGTCCTTGAGGGCATTTGGTGAAATCACAAGAGCAGTGTAGGTCACACAGGTGTTATGGCCTCAGCCATGCCTAGGATGTGAGGCTCAGCTTTCTCATCTGTAAAGAGAGAAACACCATATGGACCTACAGTTATGCCAAGAGATTCTATATTATTATGTAGATTAGAATCTAAGTCAGTGTCCTATTATGCATACAGCCAATAAGAATATAGAGATTGATTGTAAGTCACCAGAGTTTAATAGAGACTTTTGTTTGCTTCTTTAATTTTCTCTCTTTTCTGAGTCCATTTATGTATTTTGCGAATATATTTTCAACAGTATTCCACAATGTAAATGGTTTAAAACTTTCTATCCTGCAATTCTACCTCTAGAAGGTTCCTGTGGTCTTCACCATGGAATACCGTGTCTGGTAAAAAGAAGAGACTCATTTAGGAGTTCTCATGGGATCTTTTAGAGGAGGGAGCATCCACCCACAGCCTCCACAGCTTCTCTACAGCACCTGCCCCTGTTGTTCTCCTTAGAACAACCCTGCATTTGCATTGCTCAACTGGCCCATGTCCTGGACATCCCTCTCAAAAGTGTAAGAGGTTGGGACATAGGAGTGGCTCAATCGGTTAAGCATCTGCCTTCAGCTCAGGTCATGATCTCAGGGTCTTGGGTTCAAGTCCTGCTTTGGGCTCCTTGCTCAGAAGGGAGCCTGCTTCTCCCTCTGCCAGCCGCTCCCCCTGGTTGTTCTCAGCTTCTCTCTCTCTCTCTCTCTCTCTCTCTCTAAGACAAATAAATAAATAAAATCTTTTTTAAAAAGTACAAAAATTGAATCCTAAGACAAAGCTTCAGATAGGACACTTGAAAGCTCTAGAGTCTTCAGTGCATTGCATGAAGCCACGCAGCCTGTGAGACTTTTGGAACTCACTCTCATCAGACTCCTTGCAAATGAAAATGTTTATCTGGAAATGGTGACCTCGTGGAGTGACTAGATGATTCAGGATAATCAAACCATTATCTGTGTCTGAGGAAACTTCCCACAGGAAGTGAAGTTTAAACTGAGACCTGAGGGAGGCTACCCAGGGAAACTAAACAGGGAAAGAGGGGAGAAGAGAGCTAATCTGAGACCTCAACCAGCTATCATGGTCAGGAAATACTCTAGGACTTGGTTTGTTCCTGAGGAAATCCTGTGCTGAAAACCACTACCCGGCAGCTGAGCATCTCTGGAAAATTGTGTGTACCTTCACAGAATAATTGTAGAGGTACCTGAACCCCTTCTCTCTTTGTTCTGACCCTGGGTCTGTAATATGATTTTCATCCGTGGAACCACAGAAAAGAAGAAAATTGCTGAGTAAAGTGATTTAATTATGCTTTTGTTTTATATACTCTTTTACAACTCACGATGCAAAATAACTTTTAATAGATACTTACTCTTTCCAAATAATATTTTTCATTGGAGAAAATTCAAAATTGGAGATTAGTAACATCTAATGATAAAATCCAGAATGGTGGCTTGGACATCATTTACCACAAAAGGAGGGGCTCCATCAGAAAGAATTTTCTGGACGTTCACTTGAAAATGAAGTAATCTAGGGACGCCTGGGTGACTCAGTTAGTTAAGCAGCTGCCTTCGGCTCAGGTCATGATCCCAGTGTCCTGGGATCGAGTCCCACATCGGGCTCCTTGCTCAGCAGGGGGCCTACTTCTCCCTCTGCCTCTGCCTGCCACTCTATCTGCCTGTGCTCGCTCTCGCTCTCTCTCTCTGACAAATAAATAAATAAAATCTTTAAAAAAAAAAAGAAAATGAAGTAATCTAGTTAGAACCCCCAGACATTAATCACATTAAATTATGCGACAAGAAGTTTTCTTCACCTTCTACCAGGATATAAAAGGCTGTGTGTGTGGGCATCTGGGTGACTCAGTCAGTTAAGCGTCTGCCTTCAGCTCAGGTCATGATCTTGGGGTCCTGGGATCGAACCCCACATTGAGCTCTCCACTCAGCAGGGAGTCTGCTTCTCCCTCACACTCTACCACTGCATGTGTGCTCTCTCTCTCAAATAAATAAATAAAATCTTAAAAAAAAGCTGTGTGTGTGTGAGAGAGAGAAAGTGAGCGATAATGTTAAAAAAGTATCTATCTATTATACAAATATAAATCTTATTAAACTTTTTGTAATCTCTCTTTTTAAATTATGTATGTATGTATATTAAATGTGTGTGTATGTATAATGTAAAGATATATTGTATTTTGGCAATATTTTCATGATCAAATTCCCAATCAGGAATAAATTACAATGTTATAAAACTTTATCTCACTTTTTCTTATGATTTCAAAATTATATGTTTTTGTTTCAAAATTAAATACAGTGGAAAAATATGTATTGCTATTGAAAATTTTTTTGTTATATTTCTTTGATCCTATTACATAGCAAGATGGCCATACTTGGTAATTTAGTTTATATTCTCCAAATATATTTCTATGTGTATAGTACTGTATAAGTAGGTTCACATGAATATATGTATTGTTCTTCTAAATTTTAATCACTACATATATATGAGTGTTTATATGTATTCTATTTTATAATATGCCTTTTTACTTATGTATGTTATTTGTTATTTAATTTTATATGTTTGTGATGCAGAACCTTTATTTAAATTATTTCATTGTAGATTTTGAACAACACCTTTCTAGGTATTCAAATTTATTTTTATATTGAGATTATTTAATATCTGCCTGTGAAATATGCTGGAAATCTTTTCCCATAATTCACACTTCCTTGATGTTACTTCTTTTGGTTTCTGGGTAGACAAAGTTTTTTTAAACCTTTCATTATTTTTTCTAAATAAATTCATAATATAGTTCACTGTAAAATATTTGAACCAGTTAACGTCCATTTGTTACTTATTGACGATTCTTAATGATTGCTAAAAAGAAAGTTTGTGACTTTACTGATACTGAGGGAATTGAGGATTTTGTCAGGACAGTATGTGAAATGATGGATTCTGGAAATGAGTTTGGATGGTAAAGAAGATATTTATGAAAGTGATAACAATGAGAAAGTTAAGATGTTAATGTGAGGAAGAGCATTGGTAATAAGAATGAAATATCAAAAACCTCTGAGGAACAGAGTTCATCCTTGAAACTTCTTTTTAGTCTGTGTGATTTTCTTTGTTATTTCATATTTTAGTTGAATATTAAAGAAACAATTTCCCATTAAGTTTGAGAGAGAACTGATAGTCCTGATGAACAGAGGACTGGAATCAAGTTATCTAGGCCACAGATTCCAGACCCATCACTGATCATTAGACTTGTAGTAAGTCATTTGCCCCTGTGCTGGCCTCTGCTCTAACACAGTTATCCTCTATATAAAGATGTGTCTTTACTCAAATGTCACCTTCTTCAGAGAACTTTTATGACTGCACTACTTAAAAAAATTCAACCCCCACTCCGTTCCAGGCACTCCCTCTCCCCTTTCCCTGAATTAATTTTTCCAAAATAAGAATGATAGGAAAAACTTAGGTAGTGCTTACTTATGTGTTCATGTGTACTAACACATTTATTTCTCACATCAAGGGAAGTACTATTATCATTACCATTATTAGTATTGTTACTGTTATTATATCCATCTATGAGATGAGGAAAGTTAGGCATTGAGAGGTTTAAGTACCTTCCCTAAGACCACACAGCTGTTAAGTGTGTACAGCTATGACTGAAACTCATCATAGTGCCTCCAAAGTCCCTGACCTTAATTATTACTTTCTTGCTCCTCTCCAAAGCACCTATGCTGTCTCATATACTCCATATTTTGTTTACTGTCTATTATCAACTCTACTATATCATGAGCTCCATAAAAGCAAGGACTTTGTTTATTTTGTTCATGGTTATATCCTGAAGCAGAGGCACAGAGTCCTGTAGCCACCACATCAAAAATCTGATAGTAATATAGCTACCTGCTGTTTACATGGTATATCTTTTCCTTTCCTTTTATTTTCAGCCTATTTAACCTTTATTTTTAAACTGCATCTCCTTAGATAGCATATATTTAGATCTTGCATTTTAAATCCATTCCTATATTTTAACTGAGGTGTTTAGTCTATTTACACTTAAAATAAATATCAATAAAATTAGATTTAATTGTAATATTTTGTTATTTTTAATGTGTCTTCTTTAAATTTTTTCTCCTTGTCTTCTTTTAGATTAAATGGATATATTTTAGAATTCCATTCTACTTGATTTTTTTAGCGATACTTCTTGCATTTCTAAGTGGTTGCTTTAAGGGTTACAATATAAATCACTAACCTTTTAAAGTGTTTTTAGAATCCGTGTTGTACCACTTCACATAAGATGAAAGAATCATGTTGTCATACATTTCCTTTCACCACATCTCTTTTTTATGCTATAACTGTCATATGTATTGCATCCACATAAATTATAATTCTACAACACATGTTATAATAGTTGCTTTAAGCAGTCATTTGTATTTTAAAGAAATTAAGAGGGAAATAAAAAGATAGTTTAAAAAATATTTACCCACATATTTACCATTTCTTCTGCTTTTTATTCCCTCCTGTAGATTAGATTTTACTTAGATAACTTAGATTAGATACTTGGTATCATTTATTTTTTATTGTAGATGTACTGACAATTGCTTTTTAAAAAAGATTTTATTTATTTATTTGACAGACAGAGATCACAAGTAGGCAGAGAGGCAGGCAGAGAGAGAGAGAGGGGGAAGCAGGCTCCCTGCTGAGCAGAAAGCCTGATGCAGGACTCGATCCCAGGACTCTTGAGATCATGACCTGAGCTGAAGGCAGCGGCCTAACCCACTGAGCCACCCAGGTGCCCCGACAATGACTTTTTTTGAGTTTTTCTTTATATGATACTTTTTTTTACCTTTGACATATATTTTCGCTTACTAAAAGTTTATGGACTGACAGGGTTTTTCCCCCTCCTTTCAGTTCTTTAAAGATGTTTACTGGCTTCCATTTTTTTCTGAAAAGAAGTCAGTTATCATCTGTATTGTTGCTACTCTGTATATAATGGGTTATATTGACCTGAAATTGCTTTTAAGAATTTTTCTTTGTCTCAAGCATTCACCAATTTGTCCATGATGTGCTTAGGTGTGGTATTCTTGGTCTTTGTCTTGCTTGGGATTTTCTCAGCTTCTTGCATCTGTAAATATATGTCTTTCACCAAACTGAGGAAATTTCCCTCATCATTTCTTCAAATACTTTTATTCCCCATTGTCTCCCTTGTCTTCTCCTGGCATTCCAGGCACACATTATGTTAGACCTTTGGCATTGTCCCCAGGTCACTGTGACTCAATTTTTCCCCAAACACTTCTCCTATTATTCAAACTATATAATTTCTATTGATCTCACTTTAAGTTTACAGACTCTTTCATCCATTACCTTCAGTCTTCTGTGAAGCTCATCAGGACTTTTTTCCTTTTAGATATATTTTCCAGATCTTACATTTCCATTTACAACTGTTTTCTTTTTCTCAGTTGAAATTTCTTGTTTTCATGCATTATGAGAATATTTTTCTTTATGTTTTTGAGCACAGCTATAATAGATTTTCTGCTGTTTCCAACATCTAGCTCATTTGGGGGTCAGTTTTATTGATTACCTTTCCACTTTGGTATAGGTTATATTGTTTTTTCAAATGTCAAATAAGGGACGCCTGGGTGGCTCAGTTGGTTAAGCGGCTGCCTTCGGCTCAGGTCATGATCTCAGCGTTCTGGGATCGAGTCCCGCATCGGGCTCCTTGCTCGGCAGGGAGCCTGCTTCCTCCTCTCTCTCTGTCTGCCACTCTGTCTGCCTGTGCTCGCTCTCTCTGACAAATAAATAAATAAAATCTTTAAAAAAAACAAATGTCAAATAATTTGGGTTGTATCATCAGTATTGTGAATGTTACCATGTAGATTCTGTATTTTGTTTCTCTAAAAACTAATTTTTTTGTTTCAGCAAGCAGTTAATTTGGCTTAATTTTGAATCCAAACTCTGTCTCTCCTGAAATTAGCACTATCTGAAATATTTCAGCTCTGTCTAAAAGAACAGAAACTTAGCATTTTCCTCACCATGTGTATTCAGTTCAGGGGTCAACCAGAGGTTTGGGCCAAGACTTTACACAGAATCTGTGGTAACTTCTTTGTGGCTTTCACCTTTCCGTGAGTTTCTTCCTCATTTTCCAGCTGCTGTGATTGTCCCAAAATCTGTACATTTGAGTCCTAAACTAGTAAGACTAGAGATGTGTATCTGAGTTTTAGACATTCCACATATAACCAGGCAAAATGTCATAAAAACAGGAAGTCAGATTCTATCCCTCTACCAAATGTTAACTTCCTTCCAATCTCTGCTTGGTTTCAGTCTATTTCAAGTGTTTTCAGATAGTTACATTATTTTTTTTCCAGAGTTAGTAATTGTGAGCTATGGGAGGATTGGTCCAACATGAGTTACTCTGCCATTACTGGACTTGAAACATATACTGTGTCTTTAATTATGGAAAAAAATGAATCATTGGATTTCTTGCCTGAAGAGTTTGGGAGCAATTTAATTAAGTGAGGACTGCCTACTTAAGTGGAGATGGAGAATACAAATAGAGATGAATTCTTCAGTTAGTATGAATAAAAAATATATAGGTTTCATATATAGATCCCTATATTTAGAAAAGTGAAACATAAATTAAAATGAATTACTTTTACCAGAATACCTTGAATTGGAAATATGTGAGCTTTTATAATAAATCACTGCACTTGTCTTTCCTCCACAATGTACACTGTCTTAAACCACAGCAAGTGATAGGAAGTTCCTTTCATTTATACTCTTTTTTTTAAAGATTTCATTTATTTATTTGACAGAGATCACAAGTAGGCAGAGAGGCAGAGAGAGAGAGGAGGAAGCAGGCTCCCCGCTGAGCAGAGAGCCCGATGTGGGGCTCGATCCCAGGACCCTGGGACCATGACCCGAGCCGAAGGCAGAGGCTTTAACCCACTGAGCCACCCAGGCGCCCCTCATCTATACTCTTACCTAAAGAGAATTCTGCATATATGTGAGCACACACATACACATGCATGTGTGAGATATTAATATATATAATAGAAATATAAAGATAGATATATTTTCAAAGGAAAATGCAATCTTACCATATCATGTTTGCAACATGTCTTTTTCAGATAACAACATATTTTCCAAGTAATTGAATACATTTCTAAAATAATTTTTGTGGTTTAATTCATAGTTTTTTCCTATATTTTAAAATTTTCATTTTGTTTACTCTCACTGATTACAAAATTGATATGTTTGCTCAAAACATGTTGTTATCAGGGCGGGGGGGAGGGATGTCAGGAGAGGGTGGTGGGGTAACATTATATGTTTATAAAAAAATAAAAATAAAAAAAATTATAAAGAAAAAAGAAAAAAACCATGTTATCTTATATTTTCCTTTGCTTCCATCTATGTTATGTATTAATACAGTTATATAAATTATAAATCTATCTACCTATCTATATGTATATGGAAACTGTATCCAAATATTAACTTTGTTTATCAGTGGGTATTTGGATTGCTGGTTATTACTACCTTTATACTTGAGTGTACTCTTCAGCAATTTACTACTATTACTACTGCCATTTAAATGTCCACTGGTACATGGGTCCATTGCAGATGGGTTTTCTGGTTCTTGTCCTGTAGGGAATTATGAACATTTATTCCACATATGTCATTTTATTTATTCCTGCGAGGAAGATGATTATCATCTCCATTCTCTAGTTAAGGGAACTAAAGTTTGAAAACAAGAGGAATATTATCTAGGGTCACACAACCCCTGGAGAAAAAGGCAGAGATAGTAACCAATGCCTTTCAGACTGCCAACCCCATATTCCCTCCAGGATACCACCAAGTTCAGCTATAACATAATCCCTCAGGTGTAAATTACATTCTTACAAAATTCAGAGTTATTTTCATATTGGAAAAGCATCAGGATGATGTGAAAGGAGCTTATGTTTTAGGCTTGATTCAGCTTTCAAGAACTTTACCCTCTTTGTCCTTGCTTTACTTTCCTCATTTGTATTATGGGAATTGTAGACTGGCCTCCATTGGTTTTACTTGGAATTAAAGGGTCTAAACGATGCAGGCATGAGGTGAGACTCTAAAATAGTTAATATATCACCCTTTTGACAGGTCTTCTTTCCCCTTTGTAAAGACTGTGATTTTATAAAACTATCTTAGTAACTTGAGGACTGACTTAATCACGAGGCCACCACGCAAAGGCCACTTACTCCTTGTCTGCATGATACAGTGTATGAAGGCAACCCAGCAAGTTAAGACAACCAATCCTTGAGACTGGAAGACCACAAGGCTTCCAATGGGAGATTTCTGGGTGCTGGGGGTCAAGATCCAGAACCCTTCCTCTGTCTCTTAAAGGATGGATGTCCTTGTGTTCTTCAGTTGGTTTATATGTAAAGTAAGACTAATAGTATCTTTCTTTTTTTAATTTAAATTCAATTAGCCAACATATAATACAACATTAGTTGTTGGTATAGTGCTCAGTGATTCATTAGTTGCATATAACACTCAGTGTTCATTACATCATGGACCCTCCTTAATGCCCATCACCCAGTTACCCTATTTCCCCCCACCTCCCCTTTCCATAACCCTCAGTTTGTTTTCAGAGTCAAGAATCTCTCATGGTTTGGCTCCTTCTACGATTTCTTCTCATTCAGTTTCCCTCCCTTTCCCTATGATCCTCTGTGCTATTTCTTATATTCCACATATGGGTGAAACCATATGATAATTATCTTTCTCTGATGACTTAATTCGCTTAGTATAATACCTTCCAGTTCCATCCATGTTGATGTAAATGGTAGGTATTCATCCTTTCTGATGGCTGAGTAATATTCCACTGTATATATGAACCATATCTTCTTTATCCATTCAGCTGTTGAAGGACATCTTGGCTCCAAGACAAGACTTATAAACCTCAACATCCCCAAAATGCATAATCCAATAAAAAATGGGCAGAAGACATGAATAGACATTTTTCCAAAGAAGACATCCAGATGTCCAGCAGACACATAAAAAGATGCTCAACATCACTCATTATCAGGGAAATAAAAATTAAAACTACACTGAGATATCACCTTACACCTCTTAGAATGACTAAAATCAACAGCACAGGAGACAACAGGTGTTGGCGAGGTTGTGGAGAAATGGGATCCTCTTGCACTGTTGGTGAAAATGAAAACTGGTGCAGCCACTCTGGAAAACAGTATGGAGGTTCCTCAGAAAGTTAAAAATAGAACTACCCAATGACCCAGCAATTACATTACTAGCATTTACCCAAAGAATAAAAAAATAATAATTCAAAGGGAATACATATACCCAGAAATTTAAAGCAGCATTATCTACAATAACCAAATTTTTGGAACAGCCCAAGTGTCCATTGACTGATGAATGGATAAAGAAGTGGTACATGTACAATGGAATATTATTCAGCCATCAAAAGAATGAAACCTTGCCATTTGCAATGGCATGGATTGAGCTAGAGAGTATTATGCTAAGTGAAATAAGTCAGTCAGAGAAAGACTAATACCATACAATTTCACTCATATGTGGGATTTAAGAAATAATACAAATTAGCACGGGGGGGGGGAGAGAGAAAGGCAGAGAGAGGCAAACCAAGAAACAGACTGTTAACTATAGAGAACAAACTGATATTTACCAGAGGAGTGGGGAGATAGGTTGAATTAGTGATGGGGATTAAAGAATGCATTTGTTGTGATGAGCATGAGGTGTTGTATGGAAGCATTGAATTGCTATATTGTACACCTAAAACTAAGATTATACTATATGTTAATTAACTGGAATTTAGATAAAAATGTAAAAAATAAATGAAATGTACAGAACCTCTGACTTTATAATATTTGTGGGAATTTATCCTTGTCTTGTTTCCAGGATTTTACTTGATAAATCATGCCACTGTGTACTTCATAGTGTGTGGTTGGGATAAAAGGAGAATAGAGTGAGAAAACTGAGATAACTGTCAGGGGAGTTGTTGAAGCAATGGCCTATTGTGACATTGAGGCTGTCTAGCAGAGGCAGGGGGCTGATATTCATGGAAACTGTGGGGGTTGAACAGAGGGAGGTAGCCAATCTGGAAGTTATTGTTAAAATCAGCAAGAGTATTGGCAATAGAATTGAAGAGCAAAATTCATACTTAAATTAGTTTTTTTCCCTGGGAGTTTCTCTTCTGGAGGACATCATAGTCTTTTCTGCATTTAATCACTGTGCTGGGGAAGGCAATTAGGATCACAGAAGCCTGAGGTGTAGAGAAAGCAGAAAGGTAAGACATAAGACATATGACTTCTGCCTGCTTGGGAGCTGAGGGATACCCCAGTGCCTATTTCATGCCAGGCACTGTGGCTGTTACCTTGTCTGTCCTGTCAGTTTTATCCTCTATATTCTTGTGGTAGGAGGAGTTATCACCTCCATTTCCTAGGTGAAGAGATTTGAGTGCAATTCAGTGGATTATCTTGTCTAGGATCACACAGCTACTAAGTAGATAATCAGAGATGAGAACCAAAGTCCTAACTGACAATCCTATGGCACCTCAACTGTAAATCCAGCAGTTATAAGTCAGGTGATATACATTGACTTTCAGGTTACCATGGCACCTCAACTGTAAATCCAGCAGTTATAAGTCAGGTGATATACACTGACTTACTCTGTACAGTAGTGGATATTCTTTATTTTTGATAATTAGGTCCCAGTCTTTTCTCTCTGATTAGATAACTGCATCATCTTGGACATTTCCTTGGACCTCTCATTCCCCACTTTAATTACTTGTAAAAGCCCTGGATTTGGGGTGGATCTTCTAGTCCTCTTGACTCCTCCTCCTCCTCCTTCTTCTTCCATCAGTTTAATGTTTTACTGTCTCCTCTTTTTGACAATGAAGGTAACAATGTACAGGCACTCACTTAAGAACATCAGGTATGGACCTTTTGTAAACTAAATCTTATCTGATGAACAGATGTGAGATGAGAGGTTCTGGTTGAAGTGGATTTCCAAGACCTGAATCTGATTCATTCCACAGCAGACACATAAGCACACACACACACACACACATCCCAATAGGGGTGTCAAGTGTAAGGAGAAGAGGAGGGGACCTAGATGTGTGATATGTATGACAACCAAGGCCCACCATCAGGACAGTCAACTATCTGGACCACCCTTAATGCACTTCCACTTTCATCAAGCCTGAAGTCTTTTGTTTCTCTAGTCTGTATCTCCTGTTGTGTTTGTGCGTCTGTATGGGAGGTATACAAAATATCTTAATGAAGTGATGACAGAAGCCTTAAGTGTTAGCAAGTGCAAAAAGCAGGATCAACTTTGCACTTTGCTGTCCTTTAATTCCCTCAATTTTTAGGAGGTGTGAAAAACCTTTCACATATTTGATCACCATTTCTGCTTTGAGTGATCTGTTTTTATTCATTGCCAATTCATTTTCTTTCATTTATGTTTCTCTCCCACCATTTTGTTGTCTGGATGGATGTTAAGGACAATGTTCCATTGAGCTGGGAACAGAAGCAATACATTCATTTTACAATTATGTGTGGAGTGCCCACTTTGTGCTAGGCATTGTTCAAGGTCAGGAGAATCAGCAGTGAAGAAAACAGTCACAGATTCCTGCCATCCTGGAGCTTATTTTCTGGTGGACACTGATTTTAAATATTGGAAAATTACTCATGTTGCTCAAAAAGAAATTTGTTGGCACTGTTCTAGATGCAGCACATAGAGTGGTAAACAAAACAAGCAAAAATTTCTTCCCTGCTACAGTTTCACTGGGAGGCAATCTGAAAACTTTAACATGGTGGACCCAAGTACTGTTTGGACTAAAAGTTCATTGACTAAAACCAGTGGGCTCACGTGTTCATTTAAAAAATTTATATTTTGTGACAGTTTATTGATATAGCAATCACATACCATACAATTTCTCATTTAAAGTATACAATTCAATGGTTTTTAGTATATTTACAGATATATGCAACTATAATTTAAACATTTTCCTCACCATAAATAGGAATTCTGTACCCTTTGGCTATCACTCTCTTATCCCCTCACTCTTCTCCTCGTCCTAAGCAACCACTAATGTACTTTCTGTCTATATGGCTCTGCTTATTCTGGTCATGTCATATAAATTGAATCATATAATATGTGACTTTTTGCGTCTGGCTTCTTTTACTTAGCATAATGTTTTCAAGGTTCATCCATGTGGTAGTTCAGTAATTTTTTAAAAGATTTTAATTATTTATTTGACAGACAGAGATCACAAGTAGGCAGAGAGGCAGGCAGAAAGAGAGGAGGAAGCAGGCTCCCCATGGAGCAGAGAGCCCGATGCGGGGCTTGATCCCAGGACCCTGGGATCATGACCCAAGCTGAAGGCACAGGCTTTAACCCACTGAGCCACCCAGGCGCCAGCACTTTTTAAATGTACGAATAATATTTCATTATATGCATATACCACATTTCATTCCTCCATTCATCCATTGATGGGCATTTGGGTTATATCCACCTTTTAGCTATTATAAATAATGTTGCTCTTAAGATTAGTGTGTAAGTTTTTTTTTATTTAAGCTTTTTTATTTAAACATATAATGTAACCCCACCACCCTCTCCCAACCCCTCTCTCCCCCACCCCCC
>ML095850.1:87240-106198 GCA_003697995.1 Taxidea taxus jeffersonii
TGACATTAAGAGTCTCTTTTGGTTTGTCTCCCTCCCGATCCCATCTTGTTTCATTTTTTCTTTTCCTACCACCTTAACTCCCACCCCCGTTGCATCTCCACTTCCTCATATCAGGGAGATCATGTGATAGTTGTCTTTCTCCAGTTGACTTATTTCGCTAAGCATAATACGCTCTAGTAAGTTTTTATTTGAACTCTTGAACTCTTTTCTGTATATACCTAGGAGTGGAATTGCAGGCTACTTGCTCATTTTTAAACCAAAGCAGATATTATTTATGCATAACTGACCAAAACAAATGCACGAGTGAATAAACAAAAGTGTTTTCGTGACATTACCAAATAGCTGGATATGAACAAGAGCCAGCATGGAATGCAGACAAATACAATATTTGAAATTTTCAAAGAGGGCATTTAGCAGTTAAATTAGTGCTTTCCTGTACTTCACAAACAAAAGTTACACATGTAGAAAGCAGCAGGAGTTACTTTCATTACTGAAAATCTAAATCCATTAAGTCCATTCCCTGATTTTAGGCACTTAAGCTGATGTTGAATATTTGCAATACAATTCTTGTAAAGGCATACCACTCTGAAAATAGGTGAATCCTGTCTTAGATAAAGTTCCCAATTCAGACCACTGTCTAGCTCTAAAACTGAGCTGGCACAATTGAAATGTTATTGTTGTATAACTTCACTCATTGGGTCAGATGAAAATATGATGGCCAGAGGTAACTTGGCACAGAATTGAATTTATCTAATACATATTGTATTCAATTACCCCATTGTGACCTGCCAGGAGGAAGAATATAATTCTTTTCTGATAAGAAAATATGGCAGTACTAAGTATAGCAGACAGAAGTTCATTATATCCTATCAAATACTCTTTAAATACACATTAATTAATTAACTAATTAATTAATTAATACTCTGTCATTAAGAACTCACTTCAAATATATTTGTCCTTTAAGTGTTTAAATATTCTAGAATGTGCATATATGTCATATTCTCCTCAGAAAGGTTGTGTGTCATATTAGTGATAAGACACGGAAAACTTTTAACTCCAGGAAGGCTAAATTCAAAGTTTAGGGTGGCCACACTGGTAATGTAAATAATGAAAGTTGGTGTATGTAAAGATCAAGGGGAGAACATTTGCTTCTGCAGGTGAATATTCCCCCTCCAGTTTTCCTGAAATGCTTTTCTTGAAACATAGTTTTCTTGAACGACACTCTTGGTCTTTTGGTCCCACACTTTTGGTTAAATGGAAGCAAGAAATATTTCAGTTTTCTCCTTACTGTAAGAAGATCAATAGCATTAACAGCAAAATAGAAACTAACATTCTGTATCAGTGTGCAAAGTCATAGAATAGGGAGTAATAAATATTATGATGAATGCCTGATAAGGAAACTGCTATCAGCTCCAGCCAGTTGTTTTCCTGAGGGAATGTAAAAATGTAGGCCCCATGTAGCCAAACCCCACTTTTCAAGATAAGCCAGAAAGCTTCATTATATGTGAAATATCTCAATATTTAGATGTTGACAATTATTTAGATAATTAAATATTGTGTGGAAAAAATTGTGGTCCTCCAGTCACTAATTTTTATCCTCTGTTGTATACTAATACTAATTGAATGAATATAAGGTTATCTAAACCAGATAAGCTAAAATCAAAAGACAGATTTGATTAATACTTCACAATGATCTTTGTATACATGAAATTAAATTAGAAAAGCAAAAATAGAAAAAGAAAGGAATGAAATTAAAGTCAGACATGAAGAAGCTGGCATTACATACTTCATCCAGATAAAGTTGATATAGTACCTATATATAAGTAGAGACATAAGATGAGATTTTTCATTATTTGGATTATTATGGAGGTTAATGAAAATGTTTACCAAAATTTCAGAACTGTCAAGGAAAAATACAATATTCAACAAGAAAACTGGGTACACTACAGCCAGCCCCCAACAGCCTTCCTAAAATAAGAATGGGTCTCATTTTTGACATGCCATGAGTAGTGTAAATATGGCTTTCTTGTATAGTATAGGGTTTCTCCATTTATAAGCTCTCGTATAATGACCACAGTCTCTTCTTTGACAAGGAGTGATGATCTGTATTTCACAGATCAGGAAATGGAGGGCATAAACCATGTTACAGAGAAAGGACTAGGAATAAGTAACCTTTTATTCATGCAAATCTGTTACAAGTTCACATAGTGAAGCCGGAAATGTCAACCGGATATCTAGAATACAGAAAGTCAGCACTTGTCTTTGCTGAGCCATGAATATTATTTTTAAAATCATATTAATGTAAAAGACTCAGGACACCTTTTACCTTCATTTCTAAAGTTTTATCGGTTAGTAAGTGGACCGTGTTTGCAGAGAAAGAAACCTATTAGTCATTTGACTCTGGGGAAAAAAAAAAACCCATCAGTTCAAAAATCTCACTGTCAAAACTAAGGGGGAAGCATACAAAAGCATAATTTCCTACTGAATAATTTTTCTCAAAATTAAGTATTTTAATACACTCACTAAGGAAAGATTGAATGATGATATTTTTTCATGGATAATATAAATAAGGACTATACAAACTGAGAACAAATTAAGGTTGCCTTCATTCCTATTTAAAGGATGTTTGACTCCCATCCCCTAAGAAAGTAGTCTCACTATGAATACTCTCCATTAAATTCTCAAAATAAATATGGCTGAATACAAAGCATCCTAGTTTTCCCATTGACACAATTCATTTTCATACACTGGGAATAAAAATGGTTTGGCAGAAGGCATGAGAACAGTATTAGTTTAAAGTGAAGAAATGAATGTTTATAATGAAAAGACAATAGACTGTCTACTGAAAATATTAACTTATAAATTGAACATTAAACTGAGAATTCCAATTTGATTATCTTCTAGCACAATGGTGCCCAAATTTGATCACAATGCACTTAGATCAGCAGAACTATGTAGGGCTTTTATCTCTGTATAATTGCTCCAGTTGTCCTCATTGGCTCCGGATGCACCAGGCTTTGCTTATATTAGCCCTTTCTCTTTCCCTGAAAATACAGTCTCTCAGGTTAGCCTTGTCTTCCACCCAACCATTCTCCATCACATGGTTTTGGTTATGAGTGGTTGTGGATGGGCTGGGGAGGCAAAAAACATTGGTGGCTTACTTAATTCTGGGCATTAGGTTGCTCCCTGCATTGGTGACTGCTGAGATGTGACAGATTTTGGCTGCAACTTTTTTGTTTTTTCCCCCAGCTCTTTAATCAATGCAGTGTTTTCATAAATGGTTAAATGTATCTTTATTATCACATGTACCTACATACAATATTTTATCATGTGTATATATAAATGGAAAATAATAGTGAAGGAAATAGATATTGCTGAGTAGCAAAATTGCTGCCTAACAGGATTTTGATGGAAAATAATCAGTTAAACTGTAGAAAGTGTCTGGCACATACTAGGACTTTAAGAAATGTTAAAAATGCTAGTCCCAGAGTTCTCTTTTCTATAAAAATGGGATTTAATGTAGAAGAAATAGCATGAATGTAATAAAGAACATACAAAATATATGCAAAAGACATGAAATGTATACACAGTTATGAGCTTTGGTGCTATTTTTTTCATTGTAGCATATGAAGTTGGAAAGAGGAAAGGGTATTTGTGCCATTTCTTTTTATTATTTAATAAGTTATCCTGATTCTTTAGTTTTCAGTTCAACAGCAGAGAAACAAATACACATATACACACTCACTCCATACTTACAGAAAGGAATTGTAGTCATTTGTCTCCAAGTGAATATGTTTTGTAGGTAGTTAGAAATGAGAGTCTGGGGATCAGAGGAAAGAATGGGATGAACACATGGACTGGAGCTACCGGTGTCCCAAATATGTGTGCTTAATAAATGAACGGTTGTGGGGTACTCAGCTCTGGGAGTCATTATCAACAAATGAAACTGTAATACTGTTTGAATCCCTCTCTCCCTCTCTCTCTCTCTATATATATATATGTGTGTGTGTGTGTTCTTTCCTCTCTATATTCCTATATATGTTTTCCTGTATATGTATAAATTCCTATACATATAAATTAAAAATATTTAGATCTATTTATTTCATATTTTCTTTGTCTCTTTTTACAAAAATTGATAATTTTCCTTTGCAGCAAAGGTACTGTATTGAGATAACCACCACTTGCTGGTTAGAACCAGAACTACATCTCTCAATATCTCTGGAGGTACTATGCAAGAATTTGGGGAGGGCCACTGGCCAGGGCCATTGCTCTGACCCAATGACTGGGCAACCTGGAGGCTTGAATGGCACAGGCAGGCTTCCCTGCAGAATCAGATGCTACCTAGCTCTCTGAACTTCTGACAGGAAGTTCCACCCCTGTCTCATGAAGAGAAAGCTGCCAGTGTGAGGATCTCTGAGGAGGTGTGTGTGTGTGTGTGTGTGTGTGTGTGTGTGTGTGTGTGTGTCTATTTTTAGTCATATCCTTTTAGACACACTTGCACTTACCCACATATGCATACTTTTGCACTTGGTGTATTATAAACAATAATTGGGATTATATTGCATATATCTCATGTTTGTTTTTTTAAACTTAGCAATTAACTATGAACTACTTTTCAGGTCGGTAGATTTATATGAAATCAGGGATCAGATCATAACAAGTTGTTTCCTGTTTTCCAAAATTTATCTCATTTATTTTCCTCAATTATAAAGCTAATGTATGAAAGGAATCAAACAATATAGGTATGTATATGTGGAAAATAAAATGATCTTGTATCTACCTTTTTTCATCCTGCTGAGCCATCCTTTGTTAATGGTGTGGAGTGCATTCTGCAGATGCTTTTCTCAAAGGTATATGTGCAAAATATGTGCAGATGCACAATACGTGTGAGCAGATATACATACTTTTTTGTAAGAATGGGGTGACAGCAAACCTTATCATGCAATGTATCTTTTTTAGCTGAAGATAAAATTATCAGGACTTTTATATTTGTCAGTTTATTGCTATTGGCTATCTTTTCATAAGTTTCTTTGCATTTCTATAGTATTCTATGGGATTTTTCGTTTTCATTTATTTATGCCTTTCCTGATTCAAGAGAGCTCCTGGTATACAAATTTTGTGTTGCAGTAAGTGTGAGTAAGTTCCCTCTAATTTTTCATACATCTTTTAATCTTTAAATCTCATTGACTTTTATGATGAGCTCATTTGACATTGTCAATTCATTATCAAAGTTTTAAAGGAGTGTTTTGAAAAGTGTTTATTGCTGAATTAAGGAATTAATCATGATTTTACTTTACATGCTGTTTCATAACCTTCATTCAAAGTGGAATTTGTTCATCTTGCTAAATGAATGTTTTTCCCATAGAAAGAAAAGAATTTAATTGGAGTCTCGTGCCATCTGGTGACCAAATCTAGAATTGCAGTTTGGTCTCAAGCAAGAAGCCTGAAAAAGAGGTAGAGAGGAAAAAAGGCCTTCCCTGTGGAAGCCCTCTGGAGAAAACTTTCTGGGGTTTATATGGCACAGGAAGTATTAAGCAGTGATGCAGAGCCGATGGAGCTCCTGTGACAGGATGTTTATTTTGGCCCTTCTCTCAAACAAAGGAATGCATGTATGTATGTGATTATAAATATAAAGCTGTGTGTAAACTTAAAAAAAATTTATTTATTTGAGAGAGAGAGGAGGCAGAGGGTGTGGGGAGAGACAGTCTCAAGCAGATTGTGCTACCTAATGCGGGGGCCCTATCTCATGACCCTGAGATCCTGAACTGAAACCAAGAGTTGGACACTTAGCCACCTGCACCACCCAGGTGCCCCTATGTATAACTTTCTTATTTTATAGTGTATTTAATACATTTAATCTCCAGAAATATGTGATTCATCATTACCTTTTTTTAGGTGAAATTCACTTTAATAATACGTTTTATTTAACCAAATATATCCAAAACAATAAGATTTTTTAAGTTATTTACTTACCCATTCTTATTTTAATAAATCCTTTTAAAAATATTTTATTTATTATTTACTTATTTACTTACTTATGTATTTATAACATGAGCGGTGGGGAGGGGAAGAGGGACAGAGAGAGAGAGAGGATATCAAGCAGACTCTGGGCTGAGTGCGGAGCCAGATGTAGGGCTTGATCTCACAACCCTGAGATAGCGACCTGAGCTGAAATCAAGAGTTGGACATTAACTGACTAAGCCACCTAGGCGACCCAACATTAATTTTGTAAATAAAAGCACAGTTAAGCTTATCATATACTGTCATAATTTTTTTAAAGTTTTTTTTAAGATTATTTATTTATTTATTTGACAGAGAGGGAGAGATCACAAGTAGGCAGAGAGTCAGGCAGAGAGAGATGGGGAAGCAGGCTCCCTGCCGAGCAGAGAGCCGGATGCGGGGCTCGATCCCAGGACCCTGAGATCATGACCTGAGCCGAAGGCTGAGGCTTAACCCACTGAGCCACCCAGGCGCCCCTACTGTCATAATTTTATCTTAGTTATTTTAGTAATTAAAAATCAGTGCACAATGGCACCTGGGTAGTAGAGTTGGTTAAGCATCTGGCTCTTGATTTTGGCTCAGATCGTGATCTCAGGGTCAGAAGATCAAGCCCCGTGTTGGGCTCCAGGTTCAGTACTGAGTCTGCTTGGAGTTTCTCTCTCCCTCTTCTTCTGCCTCTCCCTCCAAGCATGGGCATACGTGCGCACTCTCTCTCTCTTTCTCTAAAATAAATAAATATAACTTTTAAAAAAATCAGTGCACATGTACCCTGAAGAGATTACGCTGAGTGAAATAAGTCAAGCAGAGAGAGTCAATTGTCATATGGTTTAACTTATTTGTGGAGCATAACAAATAACACAGAGGACATGGGGAGATGGAAAGGAGAAGGGAGTTGAGGGAAATTGGAAGGGGAGTTGAACCATGAGAGAATATGGACTCTGAAAAACATTCTGAGGGTTTTGAAGGGGCGGGGGGTGGGAGGTTGGGGGAGCCAGGTGGTGGGTTTTATGGAGGGCACGTATTGCATGGAGCACTGGGTGTGGTGCATAAACAATGAATTCTGTTATACTGAAAATAAATTAAATAAATAAAAAAATTTTTAAAAGATGCATGAAAAATTAGAGGGAACTTATTCACATTTACTGCAACACAAACATCGCAAATATACATTTGTGAGAGGAATTATCTTGCATTCCCCTCTTAATGTCTATGTCCCACCTCAAAATTAGTAGTCAATATATTTGTTAATATTCCCCATACATGTTTGTGTGGGGCTCTTTATCATTTAAATATGACATAATGTATATTCTTATGAAAATGGAAATTTTTCAAAACTTAGGTTGTATTGCACATTATGTTCAATACCTTTTTTATATATTTATATATCTGATGTTTCTATTACCATTTACTTTCATTTAGTTTTTGGTGTGGTTGAGCAATTTTACACATGTCTGATTGCCATTTATGATTCTTCCTTGAATTATCTGTTGGTACATGTGAACATGACTCTTTCAGCTAGTCAGATTTCATTATATGGAAATCAATGGTATATTAATGGTATATCAATGGTATATTATGTCTGTAAATTATATTGCCAATGTGTTGTGTCTGACACAGAACCCTCCATCTGCACTTATTCCATATCTGCCTCATTTCCCCCTGGAATTACGCTACTGAACTGTGACTGGTCCCTTCTTTTTTTTTTTTTAATTGTGTTATGTTAGTCACCATAAAATACATCTGGTCCCTTCTGCCTTTAGGGAGGTGACATATATTGGCACCCAGTTCTTACTTCTGAGATCTAGAGCACTGTTCTAGGGGCATTACTTCTGTGTACATTGTGGTCTCTTTGCTCTGACCCTAGACAGTTTTGTTCACTGGTCTACTCAGCACAGGGCTGTAGACATTTAAATACTGCAGCTCTTACTATGAATTGTGAAATTTAAAATAAGAAAGAAGAAGGAAAACAGTCATTTCAGAACAAGGGTAATTATTATTTTGTTGAAGAGTGTTTCATAACAAGCTTTTAAAAAAAACATTTGGGGGACATTATTCACTTAGCCAAATTAACATATCAGGATATTAATCTTGTGCCAGGATTCCCACACCAACTAGAAGATACTTATTATTAATTATTTGATGCATATTCTGTTGTTTTTTCCAGTATATATCCTAATAAAATGCACAGATATTTATCCAAATATAAATTATATATTTTACGAACTTGTTACCCCCTCTACATATTGTGTTGATATTTACCTGTTTCACTTCGAATGAGAGCTCATTTGGCATTTCATCAGTTATATCATTGAACATGTTTTTAAGAATTTTCTGGGGCATTTATGCTGCTTTGAATGAGCATCCTCTGTTGTAATCTTTGGCTCATTTCTGTTGATTGAAAGACTGAAGACATTAACCCTATACCTACAATGTGTCTTCCAAATGTTTTCTCCCACCTTTTTATATACTTTGTACTTTTAAATTTTGCTATGTACCATCTGTATAGCAGATGTATACAGGTATATGTATGTAGAGTGCATATATATATATATATATATATAGTATATATACAGAGACATAGCACCATATATATACACACATATATATATGAATATATATATATTCAAATGTAAAAGCTGTAAAAGCTCACTGTTAAAGCAAAACCCTGAATAGTACACTTAGCTCCATTAACTCCTTGCCCACATCACAGAGCAGAAAAACACTGGCACTTTGTGTAATTCTAGGTTTTAAGCTCCTGAGCATTAATTTACATGGTTATTTTCCCCAGGGAAAGTTACCTCACTTCTCATAACTCCTGTACCCTAATCTGAATAATGTCAACAATGAACAGTAACTCAAATAGCTGTAAGGATTAAGTTAAAGTATAAAGTACCCATTCGTTAAAGTCCCTGTGTAAATGTCAACAACCTTTTCTCAGGGTCACCCTCCAAAAAGAGCAACAGCTCTGCTGTCACATCGACCTTGCTTAACACCTTAGAGACAGGCTGAAACATGTGGTTCATACATCTGGCCCTCCTGCCACAAGGTTTCATCTCTATAATCAGTATCACGTAGAGTAGTCATGCGGTCATAGTTCTAGCAGAGCTTAAAACAATCAGTTCTGGGGCACCTGGGTGGCTCAGTGGTTTAAGGCCTCTGCCTTCGGCTCGGGTCATGATCCCAGGGTCCTGGGATTGAGCCCCGCATTGGGCTCTCTGCTCAGCGGGGAGCCTGCTTCCCCCTCTCTCTGTCTCTGCCTGCCTCTCTGCCTACTTGTGATCTCTCTCCCTGTCAAATGAATAAATAAAATATTTAAAAAAAAACCAATCAGTTCTTCAGCTTTGGAAACCCAACCTCCCAAAGGGAAGCCAATGGGTATATTGTGGGAAGTGAGAGAGAAAGAACCCCATTCTTGTTCCTGAGTTGATGTGTGACTGGAAAAGCATAGTGCTCTGTGAGCCCAATGTGGTCATCTGTAAAGTAGGAATAACAATATATTCCTCACAGAACTCTGGTGGGGAGAAATTAAGAAAACCTATAGAAACTTCTGGCACATTGTAGGACGTGGTTAAACATTAGTACTGCCCAGCCGGCCTCCTCCCTCTCATAAAAGAATTGACTCTTAGAGAAACCAAGAAGCATATTTCTCATAGAGAGTATCCAGAAATGTAGCAAAGGGAGAGAAATGTACAGACGTTTACCTGGTGCATGAGCTTTGGTGTCATTCCTGTGTTGTGGGATGAATTAAGCAAGGAATTTTGAGAAAGGTAAGAAAATAAATTACTTTTATTCCAGGTGATTTCCTGTTCCCTTCTTTTCCCATTCTAGTTTGTTACTGGTGGAGAAGTTTCTAACTGAGGCTCAGAAAAAGAGAGCATATATGGGAACAAGCCAATAAAAGGTCTGCTGGACAGAAGAATAATTTCAGGAGGCCTGTGCCCATGCCGAACCCCAAGATTTTGGGTGGTGAGTCGCTTCCCCTGTGCGGGCTGCAGCCATAACTCGGAAGAAATGTAACATAGGAACAGTGGTTCAGGGAATGGGTTTTGCCTCCCGAGATGTAACTAATAACCAGAATAAGGTGTTTGTACACTCCATAAATTGCTTCATACTTGAACTGTGAAAGAAAGTATCCTTAAAAAATGTTATACACACACACACATACATACACATACCTATGTATTCATGCCGTAGGTGCCTTTATCTTCCATTTGAGAACTTGATATAACATTGCATTTTTCAGATGTATATAAGGCCTGATTCCTATAGTTCAAAGACACTCACTTTTATTGCTATACAATATTACACTGTAAGAATGAATCACAGTGTGTTTTTGGGACCACCTCTGAGGGACATTTTGTTTTTTCCTACACTTTTGCTCTCATAAACAATGCTGATATGAGCATTATTATAGATGAAGCCATGTGCCCACTTGCCAGATATTCTCTAGTTCCTTACTACTCAAAGTGTGATCCATGCAATAGCAGTTTTAGCATTACCTGGTGTATTGGTTAGGGTTTTCCAGAGAAGCAGAGCCAATAGCTTGTGTGTGTGTGTGTGTGTGTGTGTGTGTGTGTGTGTGTGTACGTGTGTGCGTGTATTTTCCTTTTTTCTTTCAGTATTACTGAGACATTATTGATGTACAGCCTTGTATAAGTCTAAGTTATACAGCACAATGACTTGACTTACGTATATTGTAAAATGATGACAGTGGGTTTATTTAACATCTATCCTCTCATAGATATTTTATTTTTCTAATTTTTTAATTTCTTAAAAGATTTTATTTATTTATTTGACAGAGAGAGAGAGACACAGTGAGAGAGGGAACACAAGCCGGGGGAGTGGGAGAGGGAGAAGCAGGCTTCCCGCTGAGCAGGGAGTCTGATGCAGGGCTTGATCCCAGGACCCTGGGATCATGACCTGAGCCGAAAGCAGACACAACGACTGGGCCATCCAGGCGCCCCTATTTTTTTTTTTTTAGTTTTTTTTTAAAATTTAAGTTCAATTAGCTAATATATAGTACATCATTAGTTTTTGGTATTTTAAAAAGCAAAAGCCAATTTTTTTCTTGTACTGAGAACTATTAGGATTTGCTCTCTTAGTAACATTCAAATACACCATACAGCAGTGTTAACTATAGCCATCATATTGTACATTACATCCCCACTACTTTTTAATGTTATAACTGGAAATTTGTGACTTTTGATCACTTTCATCCAGTTCCTGGGCCCCCTCATCCCCCTGCTTTTGGTAACCACAAACCTGATCTCTCGTTTTTAAAGATTTTATTTATTTATTTGTCAGAGAGAGAGAGAGAGAGAGAGAGCGAGCACAGGCAAACAGAGTGGCAGGCAGAGGCAGAGGGAGAAGCAGGCTCCCCACCAAGCAAGGAGCCCGATGTGGGACTCGATTCCAGGACGCTGGGATCATGACCTGAGCTGAAGGCAGCCACTTAACCAACTGAGCCACCCAGGTGTCCCTGATCTCTCGTTTTTAAAATGAGTTTCTTTTCTTTTGTTTTTGGATTCCACATATAAGTGAGGTCATAGAGTATTTGTCTTTCTCTGTCTGACTTAATTCACTTAACATAATCCCTTTAAGGTGCATCCCTGTTGTCACAGATGGCAGGATTTCTTCTTTTCTATGACTAAATACACACACATCACCAACAGTGTGCAGGGTTTCCTTTTCTCCATATTTGCAAACATTAAGTATCTCTTGTCTTTTTTTTTAAAAATATTTTATTTATTTACTCCCTGCTGAGCAGGGAACCCAGCACAGGACTCGATCCCAGGACCCTGGGATCATGAGCTGAGCTGAAGGCAGATGCTTAACCAACTGAGTCACCCAGGCACCTGTATCTCTTGTCGTTTTTATGATAGCCATTCTAACAGGTATGAGATGATATTTCACTGTGCTTTTATTTTGCATTTCCCTAAAGATTACTGATATTGAGTACCTTTTTAAAATTATTTTTATTAACATATAATGTATTATTTGCCCCAGGGGTTCAGATCTGTGAATCACCAGGTTTACACATTTCACAGCACTCACCATAGCCCATACCCTCCCCAATATCCATAACCCAAACACCCTATCCCTACCTCCACCCCCCAGCACCCTCCGTTTGTTTTGTGAGATTAAGAATGATGTTGAGTACCTTTTCATGTGTCTGTCAGCCATTTATATATCTTCTTTAGAGAAATGTCCATTCAGGCTTTTGCTCAGTTTTTAATTGGATTGCTTGCTCTTATTGGGTTGTATGAGTTCTTTATATATTTTGGATAGTAATCCCTTATATGATATATGGGGTATATGACATATGATTTGCAAAATTTTCTCCCATTCCATAGATGACTTTTTATTTTGTTTTTGATCTTGTTTTCTTTTCCCTGTGCAGAAGATTTTTTGTTTGATGTGATTCTACTTGCTTATTTTTAATTTTGTTGCTTGCACTTAAAGTGTCATCCCCAAGAGATCATGGCTGAGATTCATGTCAAGGAGCTTTCTTCTCTCTCTTTTTTTCTAGGAGTTTTATGGTTTAAGTTCTTACAAATGGTGTAACATGGAAGTCTAGTTTTATCTTTTTACATGTGAATATCCAATTTTCCCAACACCATTTATTGAAGAGATAGTCTATTCTCTATTGAGTGTTCTTGGCTTGCTTGTCAAATATTAGTTGACAGTATATACTTGGATTTGTTTCTGGGATCTTAATTCTTTTCTTATCTTTTTTTATTTATTTGACAGACAGAGATCACAAGTAGGCAGAGAGGCAGCCTGGGGTGAGGGGAGCAGGCTCCCTGCCGAACAGAGAGCCCTATGCAGGGCTCAATCCCAGGACCCTGAGATCATGACCTGAGCCGAAGGCAGAGGTTTTAACCCACTGAGCCACCCAGGCACCCCTCTCTTTTCTACTGATATTTGTATCTGTTTTTATGCCAATACCATGTAGTTTTGATTATGCTAGCTTTGTGATATAGCTTGAAATCAAGAAATTTGATGCCTTCCAGTTTGTTCTTCTTTCTCAGGATTGCTTTGGTTATTCAGTATCTTTTATATATAAATTTGAGGATTGTTTTTTTCCATTTCTGTAAAAAAAGTGTCGTTTGATTCTTGATAGGGTTTGTGTTGAATCTATAGATAGCTTTGGGTAATATGAACGTTTTAACAATATTAATTCTTTCCATCTATGAAATAGGATACTTTCCAATTATATGTGTTCTTCAATTTCCTAAATCAATGTTTTGTAGTTTTCAGTGTAGTGACCTTTAACCTCCTTGGTTAAATTTATTCCTAAGTATTTTATTGTTTTTGGTGATAGTGTATGTGAAATTGCTTCTTTTTTGTTTGTTTCAGATTTTTATTTAAATTCTTTTTTTAAAAAAAGATTTTATTTATTTATTTTGACAGAGAGACACACAGAAAAAGAGGAAACAGAAGCCAGGAGAGTGGTAAAGGGAGAAGCAGCCTTCCTGATGATCAGGGATCCTGATGTGGGGCTTGATCCCAGGACATTGGGATCATGACCTGAGTCAAAGGCAGACACTTAACGACTGAGCCACCCAGGTGCTCCTTGTTTAAATTCTAATGAGTGAACATAAAGTGTAATATTGGTTTCAGAAGTAGAATTTAGTGATTCTTCACTTACTTGTAACACTGATTGCTCAACACAAGTGCCCTCCTTAATATCCATCATCCATTTAGTCCAACTCTTGACCACTACCCTCCATCATCCTACAGTAGTTCTCTATAGACAAGAGTCTCTTAAGGTCTGCTTCCCTCTCCCTTTCCCCCCTTCCTCTATGTTCATCTGTTTTGTTTCTTAAATTCTACATATGAGTGAAATCCTATAGTATTTGGCTTTCTATGACTGACTTGTTTCACTTAAAAAAATACACTGTAGCTCCATCCACATTGTTGCAAATGGCAAGATTTTATTATTTTTGATGGCTGGATAATAGTATCACCTCTTCTTTTAAAAAAAGATTTATTTATTTATTTGAGAGAATGGAAGGTGGGGCAGAGTGAGAGAATCTTTAAGCAGACTCCCCTCTGATCATGGAGTCCCACGTGGGCCTTGATCTCAAGAGCCATGAGATCATGACCTGAGCCAAAACCCAGAGTTGGATGCTCAACTGACTGAGCTCAAACCGCCACCTTGGTGCCCCCATACCAGCTCTTCTTTATCCATTCATCAGTTGATAGACACTTGGGCTCTTTTCATAATTTGACTATTGTTAATAATGCTGCTATAAACATTGGGGTGCATGTGCCCCTTTGAACCTAGTAGTGCAGTTGCTGGGTGATGGTCCATTATCAAAGGAACGAGACTGAGACAAGGTGAAAGTTATGCAAAGCTTTATTCTATGCCAAGTATTAGAAGTCAGATTGACCGGCCAGGGCCACCTCCGAAGAGAGCAACCCCATCCCAATCTCACAGGCTGGTTTTATAGGGCATAACCGCAGACCCAAGTATGTGGCTTCTATTGTTAAGGCATTTCAGAACGAATACCAGGAACTGCTGGGATGTTTGGAACTGCTGGGGTGTTTAGAACTGCTGGGGCATTTATTCCCAGAATGAAGTCTGTAGATGTAAACAACAATATGGCTACCCAGGTAATATGGAGTGGTTCTGGCTAAGCAGCCCTAATAGTTAAACAGGTTTTAACATTAAATTGGCCCTAACATTCCCCCCTTTTCTTTGGAGATTAGTCAATTCCTTGACTTTTCAGCCAGTTTTAAGTCCTCCTCTTGTAAGGGGTTACATTGAGTTTGTAAGACTAATATTTTTATTGTCCCAATTTTTTTGTACAAATGATATTAGGGCGTTAATAATGCAGGGACCAAAAAGTAATATTAGTAATAGTAAAACCAGGGGGCCTGTAATTGTTGATATTAGGGAAGTCATCCATGGAGACCAGTTGAACAAACTTATACCACCCCTGGGAGTTCCTGCATTGTTGTTCGTGCTCATTTATCCAGAAGCAGCATTCCTCTCCCAGGGCTAAGCTGAGCTCCCACTCCTTTTTCTAGGAATAGTATGCCAAGCCCTCTTCTATTCCTTTATTAAAGCTGTGGTTCCTATTTCTGTGGACTCTGCTATCCCTGCCACAACTAGTGTTGGAATTAGGATGGGAACTGCATGCTTTGTCCATTCTATTCCTGCAGTAAGACATTGGAATTCCTCAGGTCCTCCATAGGATGACAGTAAATGGTCCCTTCCAATGAGGCTCCAAGTTTCCCATTTGGTGGCGGCATATCCAAACCAAGTCTCAGGGTTGGTAAGGATGTGGTTCCACCTCCGTCTCTGTCTCAGTGTAGGCAGCTTGGATCCCTGCGTGGGCTCTTTTTAAGACAGACTGTGGTACCTGCAGTGACTGGAGCACAGATTGATCAATTATTCCTGTTAGGGCAACCTCTTGTAGCTGAGGGGAGAGTGGAGGGGGTCTCCCGAACATTATTTTAAATGGGGTAACCTTCTTTAAGTAGGGTGTACATCGCGCCCTAAGGAGGGCAAAGGGAAGGAGATCCACCCATTCATCACCAGTCTCCAGAAATAACTTTGTTAAGGTTTTTTTTTAAGAGTCCAGTTTATTCTCTCTATTTGTCTCGAACTCTGGGGCCGGTAGGCACAGTGTAGTTTCCAGTTAGTCCCCATGGCCTTGGCCAATGTCTGTGAGACTGAACTCACAAATGCAGGGCCATTGTTTGACCCGATAGCAAGAGGCAACCCAAACCTAGGAATTATTTTTTTTTAGCAGTTTTTTTTGGCTACTATTTTTGCCGTCTCATGTTTGGTGGAAAAAGCCTCTACCCAGCCTGAAAAGGTATCCACAAAAACGTAACATATACTCATGTTCATATTTTCCCATTTTATCTCTGTAAAATTCATTTCCCAATAAACTCCTGTTTTTTTACCTCTTTTTTTTCCTCTTCCCATCCTAGTTCCTCCTGCATTTACCGCCTGACATTGAGCACATCTATCAATCACATCCTGAGTCATACGCCCTAATTTAGATACCTGAAACTGTTTGCCCACGAATTCTTTAAGCTTGCATGTTTCTAAATGAGTGCCCTGATGTATTTGGCTTACTAATTTTTTTCCTAGTCTTTGAGGAAGAATTACCTTTCCTGTCCTAGTTTTAGTCCAATTCCCTTCATAGTCTAATTTAGCCCATTTTTGTAAAATATTTTAAATCTTTTTCTGAATAGTCTGGTTTTTCTGGTAGGGCTGGAGCCAGGAGTGTAACCAGTTCTTGCGTCATTTCTGGGGCTGCTTGTTTTGCCATTCGATCTGCTAATTGGTTTTCTTTTGGAACCAGATCAGTCCCCTTTTGGTGCCCCGGACAATGCATAATGGCCACCTCTTTCGGGTCCCTAATAGCCTGGAGGAGAGCCAATATTTCTTCTCTTTTTCTAATTCCTTTTCCTTCTGCTGTTAATAGGCCCCTTTCTTTATAAATAACCCCATATATACGGAAAGTAGCAAAGGGGTACCTGCTGTCCTTATACATGTTGGCGATCTTACCCTTGGCCATCTGCAGTGCCTTGGTGAGTGCAATCAGTTCCACTTTTTGTGACGAGGTTCTGTCTGGCAGGGCCACCTTCCAGAGCTCCTGTTCAGGAGAAACCACCGCAGCCCCTGCATACCTCTTTCCATTGGCCATGTAGCTACTCCTGTCTGTGAATAGAGTCATCTCTGGGTGATCTGGGTTAGGACCTCCCCGCAGTCGTGTGGGTGGTCAACTAGCTGTTCTGGCAGCAACATGGCTGGATTTAGCACCATCAGGGCCGGAAAGTCACTTTTGGTTTGTTGAAGAGGAAGGCTTAATACCCTGTCACTCGGGTGTTTGTCATCCACCGGTCAGGTAGTGTCCAGAGGAGGCCTTCGATAGCATGAGTGGTGGTCAAGATGAGGTTTTGACCCAAAGTCAATTTACTTGCATCCTTGACCAGGAGGGCCATGGCAGCAATTATGTGGAGGCAAGGTGGGTAACCCAGCCGCTACTGGATCTAGTTTCTTGCTAAGATAGGCTACTGGCCTTTGCCAAGGCCCCCGAGTCTAAGTCAAAACTCCTTTGGCTACCCCTGCCTTTTCATCCACATACCAGTGGAAGGTCTTGGTAACATCTGGGATGGCCAGTGCTGGGGCACTCAGTAAGGCTGTTTGTAATTCCTGAAATGCTCCTTTTGCCTCAGCTGTACACTCTACCATAGTGAGTCCTCCCTTAGTCAGCTCGTAGAGGGGTCGGGCAAACTCCACGAACCATGGTATCCACAGTCTGCTGTAGCCCACCGTCCCAAGAAACTCCCTCACTTGTTGGGGCATAGTGGGGCAGGGGTATCCGGTGATCACCTGTTTCCTGGACTGTCTGAGTCTGAACTCCCTCATGGGGATCAAAGCCTAAATAAGTGGCGTGGCTCTGACAAAGCTGTGCTTTTTTTGCTGACACCTGATACCCTTTCTCCTGCAGAGTCTGTAAGAGAGCTCTTGTCCCTCGCAAGCATGACTCATAGTCTTCAGCGGCTATTAGCAAGTACTGTAGTCAGTCAGCTCCTCTGGCAGCAACGTGGTTGGATTTGGCACTGCCAGGGGCTGGAAAGTCACTTTCGGTTTGTTGAGGAGAGCCTGATACCCCGTCACTCAGGCGTTTGTTCCTGTCCAGGTGAGCTGGCCTTGGAACACTTTCTGTGGGTCAGACCACTCAAAAGCAAAGGGGGGCTGAGACTCCCTTGCCAAAGGTATTCAGAAAAATGTATCCTTGAGATCTAAGACAGTATATACCGTTCTTTTGGGGCCCAGAAGGGAGAGTAGGGTATAGGGGTTAGGCACCGTCAGGTGGATTGTTCATTTATGTCATTTGTGACATTTGCCCCATGTACCCAGACTTCCTCTCCAGACAGTTTTTTTTATAGGCTTTAGTAATGAAAACTGGGCTCCCATATCCACTAAAAGAATCAATGGATTTCTCCCTCCACCTCAACTTTAGTCCGAGGTTCGGGGAGGGGCTCCGAACCATGGCCCCTTCAGTCTTTGGTGGCCAGCATTGTCGTTTTCTTTTTAGGGTACTCCCTGGCTCAGTGTCCTTTTTCCTTGCAGTAAGCACACTGATCTGAATCCAAGTCTTCCCACCTGCTTTCTCTGTCTTTGGTTTTTTTTTTTTTTTTATTGACCATCTCCTACCTGCCTTTTTCCTTTTCATTGACTTCTTTCCCCCTGTCTTCTTTCCACCTCATTTAATGCCAAAACTGTAACTATTTTTCTAGTCTGTTTTTATTTTTTTGTGTATCTCTATTGTTAAACACCTTTTCTGCTATTCCCACTGACTCAGTCAGATTTTTCTTTTCAAATCCTTTAATTTTCTGAAGTTTCTTCCTTATATCCAGGGCTGACTGACTGGCAAAGGCAAGATCGTCTAAACGAGCTATTGTGCAACTTCTCTGAAGTTTACCTCAAGTTGTCTAGCTTAGGTAAACAAACATTTAAAGACAACCAAATCTAGAATTTAACATCCATAAAGGTGTGTTATTAAAACATAATTTTTCTCTCTAAAATAACCCTCATTTCCAAAGATAGCCAAATCAGTACTAATTTATTTTTAAAAAACAAGTTCAGTTTTAACAAACTTGGCCTAATTATTTACATAAGCTCAGCAAGAACAGTGAGTGATCATATAGATCTTTTAGAATCTGCTTTGCTGGAACTTCTTATAAGGAATCTCTAGGTTGAACTTTTAGTGGTCTCTCCAGGCCAGAAGTCAAGCCATGTACTTGCCATCAGACATGCCTGCAATACCTGTTGATTTGGGCGAATTCCTCTTCCTGAGGTCCCCAAAGTATCCTGAGGTTCCTGCACCTGCCAGGAAGTGACATTCTTTACTCACCTGGTGAGGCTGCTGGGAACTCTTGTAAGCAAGGTATCAGGCCAACAGTTCCAAAGGGCTTTATGGCTCCA
>RCUC01085822.1:0-40165 GCA_003697995.1 Taxidea taxus jeffersonii
CCCCCCCCCTTTTTTTTTGGCTTGTTCATTTTTTTTTCCTTCCAAATTTTTATTTAAATTCTAGTTAACATATAGTGTAATATTGGTTTCAGGAGTAGAATTGAATGATTTATCACTTCCATACAACACCCGGTGCTCATCATAAGTGTCTTCCTTAATACCCATCACCTACTTAGCCCATCCCCCCAAGCCCCTTCTCCAGCAACCCTCAAGTTTGTTCTCTATTGTTTTCTGGTATGTGTGTGTGTGTCTCTTTTTTTCTATCTCCTCTATGTTCATCATTTTTGTTTTTTAAATTTCTACCTATGAGTGAAGTCATGTTGTATCTGTCTTTCTCTGACTTATTTCACTAAGCACAATACTGTCTAGCTCCAGCCACGTTGTTGCAAATGGCAAGATTTCATTCTTTTTGATGGCTGAGTATTATTTTACTGTGTGTGTGTGTGTATCACATCTTCTTTATCCATTCATCAGTAGGTGGACACTTGGGCTCCTTCCATATTTTGGCTGTTGTTATGCTGCTGTAAACATCACAGTGCATGTACCTCTTTGAATCTGTATTTTTGTATCCTTTGGGTAATTACCTAGCAATGCAATCACTGGGTCGTAGGGTAGCTCTATTTTTAACTTCTTGAGGAACCTCCATACTGTTTTCCACAGTGGCTGCACCAGTTTGCATTCCTACTAGCATGTAAGAGGGTTCCCCTTTCTCCACATCCTCGCCAACACCTGTCATTTCCTGACTTGTTAGTTTTAGCCCTTCTGATTGGTGTGAGGTGTTGTCTCACTGTGGTTTTGACTTGTATTTCCCTGATGAGTGATGTTGAGCATCTTTTCATATACCTGTTGGCCATCTGGATGTCTGTTTTGGGAAAATCTCTGTTCATGTCTTCTGCCCATTTCTTTACTGGATTATTTGTTTTTCTTTCTTTAAAAAAAAAAAGTAAAGATTTTGTATATTTATTTGTCAGAGAGGGAGAATGTGAGCAAGCACAAGCAGGGGGAGCAGCAGACAGAGGGAGAAGCAGACTCCCTGCCGAGCAAGGAGGAGAATGTGGGACTCGATCTTAGGACCCTGGGATCATGACCTGAGCTGAAGGCAGATGCTTAACCAACTGAGCAACCCAGGTACCCCTGGATTATTTGTTTTTTGGGTGTTGAGCTTGATAAGTTCTTCGTAGATTTTGGAAGTATTGAAGTCAGATACTGGAAGTACCCTTTATCAAGGTCATTTGCAAATATTTCTCACATTCCATAGGAATGTAAATACGAAAAACTTACCAAGACATGTTTAAAGGTAGGAAAACCTTTTAGTTTTGTTGATTGTCTCCTTTGCTTTGCGGAAGCTTCTTATCTTGATGAAGTTCCAATAATTCATTTTTGCTTTTGTTTTCCTTGCCTCCGGCAACGTGTCTAGGAGAAGTTACTGTGGCCAAAGTCAGAGAGGTTGCTGCCTGTATTCTCCAATTTTGATGGTTTCCTGTGTCATATTTAGGTCTTTCATCCCTTTTTTTATTTTTATGTATAGTGTATGAGAACAGCCCAGTTTCGTTCTGCATGTGGCTGTCGTTTTCCCAGCACCATTTGATGCAGAGACTTATCTTTTTTTCCACTGGACATTTTCTCCTGCTTTGTCGAAGATTAGTTGACCATAGAGTTGTGGTTCCATTATTCTCTTCCATTGATCTGTGCGCATTGTTATGCCAGTACCATACTGTCTTGATGACGACAGCTTTGTAATAGAGCTTGAAGTCCCTAATCAGGATGCCTCCAGCTTTGCTTTTCTTATTCAGAATTGCTTTGGCTATTCTGGGCCTTTTGTAGTTCCACACAAATTTTAGGATTGTTCTGTCAAAAATGTGGCTGGTATTTTGGTAGGGATTGTATTAAATGTAGATTGCTTTGGGTAGCATAGACTAAAATTTTTACAGTGTGTGTTCTTCCAATCCATGAGTATGGAATGTTTTTCTATTCCTTTGGGTCCTCTTCCATTTCTTTCATGTTCTGCAGTTTTCAGAGTACAGATCAGAGTACAGAGGGTTAGGGTTTTGTCTCAAAGAGGGTTAGAATCTCTTTGGTTCGGTTTATTCCTAGTATCTTCCTGGTTTTGGTGCAGTTGTACATGGGAACAATCCCTTGGTTGTTTCTTCTGCTGCTTCCTTACTGGTTGTTTACCAATTTTCAACAAAGAATCCATGGAGGTTTTTACTGGCATCGTATAAAATGCATAGAAATGTTTGGGCGAAGTGAGATCTTTCTACTGCTGGGTATTCTTTTATAGGAACATGTATTCAGTTGAGGACATTTGGCCAGCCACCTGTGTTCTTGCTATTTTTTTTACAAGGGTTGACTTTTCAGGTGTCTTGATAAAAGAGCAGACTTTTTACTCTCATACCTTTATCAGATAAAAATTATAGACACATACATATATTTAGTTAAAGTAAATAGAAATGGAAATCCTAGTATATTCTGCCTGCATGCCAATGGATTGTTCTATACATTCCTTGTGTAAGACCCCCATGCGAGACTGTGGCAACCGGCTGTGCCTCAAGCCCTCCTCTGAGCCCGGCTCGGCATGCTTCATTTTAGGGAAGCTGTGCCGAGTCCAAGGGAACGCTTCCTCACTGCTTCCAAATCATTACAGAGCTGCACAGGAATTGACCTTACACTCAAGGCCTTCCCTCCTTTAAGACATTTGTCCACAGAGGGGCGCCTGGGTGGCTAGGTTGGTTAAGCCTCTGACTCTTGATTTCAGCCCAGGTTGTGATCACAGGGTCATGGGATCAAGCCCCAGGACAGGTGCCTTGCTGGACGTGGAACCTGCCTATGATTCTCTCTCCTCTTCCTCTGCCTCCACTCCCCACCCCTTCTATGCACTCATAGGGCACTCTTTCTATCTCTAAAAGAAAAAAGAAAGGTATTTGTCAGTATATGGTTCCTTCCCTGTGAGATTCTTTAGAAAAGCATTATGAAATATTGTTAGTATTGATTTTTTTCTCCATTTGATCAACTTTGTACTAACTAGATTTTGTAGTGCTTTAAGCAGTGAAATTCAGGGGCACCTGGCTGGCTCAGTTGGTAGAGCACAGGACTCTTGATCTTGGGGTTGTGATTTCAAGCCCCATGTTGGATATGGAGCCTCCCTAAAATAAAAAATAAAATAGAGAAACGTTACAAGATCAGCATTGGTGCACAATTACTCTTTTTTTTTTTTTTTTAAAGATTTTATTTATTTATTTGACAGAGAGATCACAAGTAGGCAGAGAGGCAGGCGGGGTGGGGGGCGGTGAAGCAGGGTCCCTGCTGAACAGAGACCCCAATGTGGGGCTTGATCCCAGGGTCCTGAGACCATGACCTGAGCTGAAGGCAGAGGCTTAACCCACTGAGCCACCCAGGCGCCCACAATTACTGACTCTTAACGTTAACAGTACTTCAGCATTACCAATTTTGTTTCATTATCCTTCTTCATACCTGCTACTCCTACCTCTCCTTGTCTCTTATTCCCACCTACACCTTCTTTTTCCATTTCCATGGTTAGAAGAACTGTTGTACTTCTCTATTTCAAATGAGGACATGAATAGTCAAGTTATTCAATTAAAGCAGATGGTGGTTCTTTATCATATAAGCTTTTTGCCAAATGTGACGATTCCTCGATGTTGGCTGTTCTGGTCCACAAACCAGTGGCCCTGGCTGGCCATCCCCGTTTGTTCCTTTGGACTGCTCAAATGTCACTCCCTGCAACAGGCATAACACAACAGGTGTCTAAACTCCTAGAAGTACACATTTCCTACAACGGATGCCAAAGCGTATTGTCTGGCTTGGGAGTTTTTCCGTAGGAAGAAGTAGGACTTTGAGCCAGAAATATATGTTTCTAACACTCTCAAACTAAGTTATTTTATCCTGCCTTCAATCATGGCTAATCTAGCACAGGGCTGGGTTTTTCACTAACGCTAAGTGTCTCTCTGTAGCCCTCCTGAGTCCACTCATGAGTATCAGTAAGCTAGCCGGAGGGACTTCTTCTGTGTAAAATTTGCAGGTATGGCCGCAGCTCTCCAGGCCTGCCAGCCGGGGCTCACCGGACCCCAGCCGCTGTGTGGACTGCGTACTGGGTGAATTCAGCACTTTGGGGATCCCCGCACAATGGGGGAGCAGATGCAGCCACCTCAGAGAGGTTTTTACTCAAAATCTCTTGAGGACCTTTTGAATTTTCCATCTGGATACCAGAAAACCGCTTGCAGTGGTATCTTACTCTCCCGGCAATGATCACCAACCAGGTCACTTATCTAGAGGCCTGGCTGAGGATTCAGTATTAATCAGGGTACAGCGTGGCTGGCCGAAGCCACACCTCAAAAAACAGTGGCTTCTGGAAGACGTTTATTTCTGTCATGGAGGCAGCCCAGCTCCACAGTCTCAGGGACCCCGGGTCTGTGTCAGGGCTCTGCTCTCCCCAGGATGTCACACTCGTTTCTGTTGTCAGCTCTTCACCACCGTCACAAAACAGCAAGAAAACAGAAGGGAAGGGGAGGGAGCTCAACCCGGTACTCTCGTGTCACTTCTGCTCATACCCCATCAGCCTTCCTTTGGTCACACAGCCTCGCCTAAGCCGCAAGGAAGATTGGGAAGCTGGCTAGCCACCTGCACCCTTCTAGAAACCCTCCCTACGTGGGAGAGAGCAGGTATTGGGGAACACGTGGGAGTGTCTGCCGCTCAGCTCACACGGGAAGTACTTTCTTCCAAGGGGCGAGGTTGAATGTGTGCTGTTTCATTAGTCTTGTCTCTGCCGATCACAAACTCTGGGAGCACTAGCAGTAGAGAATCCCTTTCTACAGCTAGAGTGTGGGAATGGCTCACAACCATGAAACAGAACCAGAGCAATTCACAGTTTACGTGTATTGTGAAGGGTCCCAACTCAATCCAAAACTGGCTACTGAGGAGTCCCTAGCTGTCATTCCCCACCCACCAACAACCCTGGCTTTATGGAAACATTCTGTTTTTCTTTTTTAAACTGGAAATTTAATTTTATTGGGATAGGTTTTACCAGAAGATCTCACTGGGGGGCATTTAGAAAGTTTTAATTAGTTAAAAATTACTTTAAAAATTAGATGTTTGTTAAGTATTTGAGTAAATCAGTTGAAAGGTACTACAGCTTACTGTATAGGTAAGATTTGGTGTCTTGGAATTTCAAACACAAACCCCAAGGTATGGGTGTAGCTAGAATTTCATTCTGCATTTCTACTTAGACAAAACTAGTGTCACTGTTTTAAGGTTTTAATTGGAAATCATGCCCTTTGTGTCTCACTTCTATACATACCCTTTTGTTTTCTAAGGTATAACTCATACCTGGAAATCTGGCTCCTTAAGCTCTTCTTCTGTTTGTTCTCAAGAGCGAGTTACACCAACAGGTGATGGTTAAACACAAGTGCCGTTTGGTTTCCTCTCTGCCACTTCGGCTATTTTCCCACAGATCACGGTTCCACTTGGAGCAAGGACTGCTGCGCCCTGGGCCCTGAGGGCAGTCCCCCAGGGGAAGAGGCTGTGCTGCAGAACCAGGACTGCCCGGTGTCGCAGTCCCACAGCTGGAGCCGCCCTGTGAGGTGCTGGGACACTGGCTTAGGTCTGAGACAGGACAGTTCTCATCAGCCCCAAGGACTTCCTTCCCCCAGACAGTCCAGTGCATGGACGCGCTCCCATGCAGTTAGCGGCTGATTGTGCGGTGTGCACACGATCCTGAATACGATCCGTTCTCCTTGGGCCAAAGTGTTGCTGATGCTGCCAGCTCACTGCTCCTTGAGGGAAAGGGCCAGTCTCTGGTCCTTCATGGTACTTTACAGGTGTGAGAAAAAGATGGTATGAACTTAACATGACGACAACAGAGTAATGTTCTAGCACTTTCTCTTGGACTGTTCTTTTTATTTTTGGGGGAAGGAGCAAATTATTTTTAATTTTTTTTTAAATACATTACAAAGAATCCTGCCTTGCCGCCAGCCCTGGACGCACTTCTGGGCCACAAGTCTGCACACTCCTTTGCTTTGCGGCTGGTTCTGCGATGGCGGAATCTTTAATTTTGCCTTCATTACTAGGACCATCGTGTTATCCTCACAAGAGAGAAACACACCAGCTTTTCTCCGGTGTGACATTTGTTGTCCAGTCCCCCACTGCTGGATGGGATGTCCCTCCCTTCTGAGCTCTGGTTTGCCTTTCCCACGGTGGCTACCACCACATCACCCCCACCAGCAGCAGGACGTCTGCTCAGCGGTCCCTCCATCCCCTTCACAGAGACGATATACAGATGTTGGGCTCCTGTGTTGTCAGCACAGTTGATAAAGGCTTCTACCAGAATACCCAGGGAAATCAGGAATTTTGCCCCAGAGGACCCACCAGGTCCTTGCTTTGACACTGAATGCTGGGGTAACTATTATCTTCTTAGATGCGATGTGTCTACAATATTCTAGGTGCTGAGAAATAGGTTTGCCTTTTTTTGGTATTGGTTAAGGGATGAGTATCCTTTTCCAAAACACAAGCCAGCATGGTTCTTAGGTTCATTTCCAAGGTTGTAACAAGAATCTTTGCTACCAGGATTTATAAGGGCAAGTTTAATCTCCAACCCCCTCACAGTTAATGCGCCAAATGAAACAACCACTGTCAAGCTCCTAGATGGCCGGGCCCTCTTATTGCCCAGTCACTAACCTTCCCAACTGCCCTGCGAGCTCTGAGTAGTACCCTCTGTTCTACTGATGAAGAAACAGGGGCTCAGGAAAGGTGGAATGTCTTGCTCAAGGTCACATGGTTGGGAAGCCAGATCTGTCCCGAACTGTGTCAGGACCTGACCAAGTGTTTTATGGACAGTCTCATTTGACCCAGGGGACTCTGTGAGGTCGGTATTAGACTGGCGGCCTGACATTTCAGAAAACAGAAGAAAGAGCTGAACTTCTAGATTAGAGAGGGTCCAGCCAGGCCGTGTTCCAAACCAGTGGAGGCAGCAGGCCCCCCGCACCCCCGCCCCCTCTGTGTGCGACTCTGGTGGGCTGTTGCCCAGACCTTCCTCCCTGGTTTCAGATGGGAACGTGGTGACTGCTTTCCCACGGGGAAGAGTCACACTTAGTTTTTTTCCTGCTATTACGAAGTTTAGTTTTAAACATTGTCAGGCTGTATGGCTGCTTCATCAGCATTTGCTCACCGGGATACAAGGCAGCTCCAGCTGGGCACAGGTTCTGAAGAGCCTTATTTTAGACTTTTTGACCTATACGGTGATACTCCGCATGGACTCCAGTATCAGCATTCTGGAAAGACACCACCTCACCAACTGTGTTCTGCTTCACACTGGAGAAGGCCTGAAACAATGAAGGTAACCTTGAAACCACTGGTTTACTTAATTATTCCGGCAGGACTGGTTTTTTTTGGTACCATGTTAGCTATAGAAGATCAGACATAAATACAGCTTAAGATTTGAACCACGTCCTGCTGTACTTTTTCTCAAGCCTGAAATAGAATTTTCTAACACCTTTTGTGGTTGGAAATGCTGAATTTAAATAGGACTGCAGATATAAACAAAAAGAGCAAGATGTGGATTGATGTGCCTATTTCAGTAGAGTGCAGCCACATTATTTCTGAAATACAGATACAAAAATTGACAAACTGACAAGTGGGAAATACAGAAATCTGGAGATGTGCACTGCAGTGACAATAGGTCTTTAAATAACACTATTAGGTACTAATAAAAGACCCGAGAAATGAGTAACTTCTGTTGTTGGGGGTCTCTCCAGGTCACAATTTTTAAGAATAATAATTAAAAACCCCATTTCATCATTATTCATACCAGCGGCAATGACACGGGTAAGTATTATTTTCATTTTTCTTTTTAACAAAGTTTGATAAAGCTGAGAAATCAGGAAGATGAGGTAACTAGGTAAGTCTGAGCTCGTAGTCAAGGATTCATTTTCTTCTGATTTGTGGAAGTCAGACTCCATCTACCTAATGCGCAATGTCCTTTCCAAACAAAGGACCCAGGTACCTCAGTATTACCGTGGAAGTCCCTAGCTTAATGTTCAGTTTTGCAACCTGTTATGCAATGGTGCCTTCACTATCTGGTTGAAGTGACAATTGGTGTGAATATGGTTGAGTTAGGAAGCCAAAAGACAGCAACATTTGATAATTTACTTATGAAATGTTAAGAATTTATATTAGGTGCCTAAAATTAAACTCTTTAATTCAAGGAAAGATCTACTATCTACTTTTGTAAGGAGAACAAGTGAAGTGGTGATTACCCACTACTGGAAAAAGTACTCAGTAGACAAGGAGAACCGAGTAGGTCAGAATCTTACACTTAGGGTTCATGTAGGAAAATGCAGCGCCACAACATGAGGTCCAGTCCCCAGTGCAATATATGGACGGGGTCTTGCTGCGCAGGTGGGGCTCCGGAAATCAATCAAGAACCTTACTTACGGTCATTTGGAGTTTAAGCTATAAACCCAAACACACTACCTAACCAAGCTTGTCCTATGGCACCAATTAGAAACTTACAGGAACCTACAGGGCTGAAACTGTTCATTTCACATTTTGGCGACTGATGTAGAAGACATCTAGGAAGGAAAGTACTGTGACTCTTCACTCTGCCAGTTAGGTCAACAGACCAACACTAAAGCCAGCCACAACCTCCTTGAATGTGGCATTAGACTCAGACAAGCAATTCTCCATCGCTAAGAGGCGCATCAAACACTCTCTTCTCTGGATCCTGGATTCCTCTGTCAGCTGTTGTCAGGGTGAGGGGCTCAGCTCCCGCGGTTACCTGGTTACCAGGCACAGCAGTCAGCTGTGCGGGTGGAACAGCCGGGCTGGGTGGAACAGCCAGGCCGGCTGAAGCTCTCAGGCCGCGGAGAGGGTGAAGCAGGCAGCGGACGGGCAACACTGTCAGGCCGTTGGGAGAAAACAAGGCAGGACTTTTTATAGCAGCATTATTTAGTTTCTTATTTAATCGTGCACTGTTATTTTAAACAAATTGTGTGTGGCTTTAAATAGCAGAGATGATGAAATAGGTTAAAGTCATAAATTATGGATAAGGGCTGTGGAAGAACAGGAAGACTTTATAAAAATTACAGAGGGAGAAATAATAATGATTTAGCTAGAAAACAGTGCTATAAAAAGCTTTCTCTATAAAAAGCTTTTTTTTCCTTTTTTTCTTTCTGGTAGTTTTAAAGTACGGGTCATACCATTGGGCCAGCTCAGAGGTCAGCCAACTATTTCTCTGGAACTATTTACTGTCCGACAAATGGTATGTAATTTGGGCTTCGTGCGCCATATGGTCTCTGTCCCAACTCCTCGAAGCCCCTGTTGGACCTTGAAAATAGTCATGTGCCATGTGGAAACCAAAGAGTATGGCTTTACTCTAGTCACAAACACAAGTGGCAGGCCAGAACAGAAGCCAGAGTGTAGTTTGGTCTAACAGACCAGCACCGTCCAACAGGAAAATGATGTCAGCCACACGTGTAATTTAAAATCTTCTGGTAGCTACATTAGAAAAGTAAAATCAGGTAAAATTATTTTAATAGTCTATTTTATTTAAACCCAAGTATCATTTCAACATGTGCTATAAAAGCTATTAGTAATATACTTTACCGGGGTGCCTGGGTGGCTCAGTTGTTAAGCGTCTACCTTTGGCTCAGGTCATGATCCCAGGGTCCTGGGATCGTACCCCACGTTGGGCTCCCTGCTCCGCAGGAAGCCTGCTTCTCTCTCTCCCACTGCCCCTACTTCTGCTCCTTCTCTAGCTGTGTCTGTCAAGAAAGCAAATAAAATCTTTAAAAAAAAGTAACACTTTACCTTTTTTGTACTAAGTTTTCAAAACTGTGTACTGTACACTCTCAGCGCACATGTCAGGTTTCAGCTGCTCGAAAGCCACACGTGGCTCATGGCTACCAAGCTGCAGCATTATGTCCTGGAACTTCCATGCTGGGCTTTCCACAACCAGTGTGGTTTGGTGACAAAGTACTGGCATTTGCTTCTTACAAGATAGGGGATGGAATTATGTTGCTGCAAGGGACAAAGGACAAGAGATTACAGCTATTGGGAAGAAGCGTGTGGCCTCAGACACTTAAGCTGAGCTGGCCCAGGATGCTGGGGCACAAATGGGTAACGAGAGCAACAACAGAGTTAGATGATGTTAGCTTCATGTGTCAATGCAACAAACAAATCTAATTAAAAAAAAAAGTCTTGATATAGACCACAAAATGATCAAGGTGTAAATACGCCACTGTAATTTTTGGCCTTCAGTAAAAAATGCTGATTGTTACTAACGTAGCTGGTCTTCAGCATTGTCCTATCAGAATTGAAGGTGTCTAAGAATGTGACTGGGAAGATAAAAATGGAGAACTGTGTAGCGGGGCGGGGGGGGGGGATTGAACTTCAAAAGTAGACTGAAAAAAAAACAAAACTGAATTTTTAAAATGATTAAAATGATCTAAGTGCTTTTCCAATTATTTCTGTATAACAGGGTTTAATGCTAATTGTTGATTATTTAACAAGTTACCAAAGGGTAATCTTAAGCCATATTTGTAAGCTCAAGCATTGAGAAGTTCTTCAGTATTTACACCTAACTTTCCAAGTGATCGAATCAACATTTCTAAAATAAAAATGGATAGAACCTTTTGGTAAGAAAATGTAGAGGCAAGTGTTTTTAACAAAAAATTTATTACCAAAATACAATATTAAAGTCAATACATGACAAACTCCTGTAAAGCAAAATAAATTATTCTAACATTGTACAGTATTTCCAAAGGTAGTTAAAGAAGCACTATAGACCTTGCTTCACTGTTTGTGGAACAGATGAACTGTTCTACCATGAACACAATCCTAGAGTTTTAGGCTTTAAGGCATGCAGCTCGATGTGCAGGATAATTTTACAAAATGCAAATCATCCTATTTTAATAAGATACAGTGTCAGAATTAACTGTAGTCTTTACATGTCAGTGTTCCAGAAATTTTTAGACTTTGGCTATAGAAGCAATGCCATAGTGTTACACAATACTCATTTCTTAAAAAAATACATGTATTCATGTCCATGAATATCAAACTCAAATTTCTATTAAATATATTTTATAGAATATTACTTAGAGCACCTTGCTGTACAATAAAAAAAGATTAAATAAGTGTCTATGAAAACTAAAAATATCATAAGTCTCAATAGAGAAGCCTGCTTGTCTTTGTCAAGCCAAGTACATTGTGGGAAGATACAATGTAAACATGGGTGCCCACCATCTGCTTTGTGAAAAAAGACAGAAAATAAAGAAGCCACCAATAGCTACCTCGAATAAGATGAGCGATCTGGAACAAAGGCTTCCGTCAGTGTCCGTACACTGCACTGGCTGGACACAGAACTAAAGTCTACAGGCACGTCACTGGGAGAACAGTGGGGCTGCCCACCATCTTCTGGGTTATTAGAGGAGGAGAGAAAATGTTGGCCCCCTGGAAAGTATTACTTGTAATGATCAGAATACATCATCTTGCCCCCTTCCACCTTTGCCTTGTATCTAGTACATTTCTTTTAAAAATTATTTTTACTATCAAATCTTAGAACTGTAAAGTGGAAAACAAATACTATGAGCTTTATTATGGCAAAAGAGCTACTATAAGTAAAATGTTATTCCTATAGGGAGAATTCCTGCTGATTATTGTAATATCTACCTCTTCTACAATTAAAATTGCATACTTAGCCTTCATTATTACTTTTAGAAACGTTCAATTGTTTTTAGTAGAGACACTGTTCACTTAAGGCTTGCCACAAAATGGTTTAACAGGAAGGTACAGAACACCCATGGCATATGGTTCCTCATGTAGTCTCGGGGAAAGTGTGTGAGGATATTCTAGGCTAGAATCAGATGAATGTGAAAGAGTTTGAACTTCTGGATTAATTTTTTCTCCATGAGTTAGGTAAATTTTAAATCCATGATTCCAAATGGAAAATTTAAGTAACAATCAATGGAAGTGGTTTAGGGAACTGAGGGTAATTTAGAAAGTCACTATTGATGTTTTTGGGATTTTTGGGGGTTATTAATATTTTCCAAATGATTACATGAAATTAAAACCAAGGAAATGTTATAAAACAAAATCTGGCTCCTAAGGTTGTTCATTTTCAGAGTAGGTGGTAAAAATGGAACCACTTAAAATACTTAAATTTGAAATGAAATATAATTGTATTTTAATTCTGAAAGCAGGAGAAAATATAAATCCACATGTGGTGAATTTGGGTAATATAATTTAGTATATATATAAATTCATTTTCTCTTTTTAAAAGCCACCTATCAGAAAGGAAATAACTCTCATAAATAAGTTAAAGCTACCTAAATCAAACAGCTGCAAAGTTACGATCAATTCTGTTTAAATATCATCAACATGAGATTTAAAAAAAATTTAAACAATGTTTCAAGATGGCCCGACCCCACTTGAGTAGTTCCTGACAGGACCTTAAAAACATTCATTCATTCAAACCATACTTGGAGTTTGGGAATTCTTTCCTAAAGGTGTCTACAGAGTATTCCACTCAAGAAATTCTGTTTTCAGTGTGTTCTAAGGTTATCACAGTCACAGCCTCAGCACTAGAAGGTGTTAGAAATCAAGTTCAGGAAGAGCACCGTGAAGATGGTGCACTGCATGGTGCACCGGCCTTTTGACTTGTGTGTGGAATTTACTTTGACAAAACAACGCAAAAACAAATGATCAGCACTACAAAAGCGAAAACAAAACACCCCTGTTCTCTTCACTTCAAACACATTATACTAAAACAGTGTAACTGATGAGAAGCTTACATGTTATCCCGTGGCGAGTTTCAGAGCAAAAGCACTGGTAGTTGGTCTGCCACATGTCCTACTGCCCACTGACAAAATGGAATATCCGAGCTGGGAGAAACCCTGTGGACTTGCCCAATGTTTGTTATTAAAAGTTTTATAAACAACCTGAATTTTTACTAGAGTTTAGCCACATTTGATTATACCTCTCATGCTAAGTACAACTAGATTAATAAGCTTCCGGAAGAGTCAGATCTCCATAGCAGTACTCATTTTAAGAGGATTCTGAATTTCATCACTCTTCCCCCAAATGATTTTTATTTAAGAGTTCCAAGTACTTCCAAGGCCTGATGGTCAAATGCAGCTTTTCTTACTTTGTTGTTGCCTGAATAGACCTTTGTGATACCACACTTGGTCTGGTTTGGGAAAGAGGACTATAGAGCCCATGTAGCTATGGAGAAAAGTGTGGTGTTCCGTCAGACCCTTTGAAAAGAGCCTTTGGGAAGGTGCTGCGCTAAAGGAGTCCCCATTTCCACGAACCTTCCCATTTGGTTTGAGGCTGGTGGGAACTCACCTATTTTTTCCTTTGCTCACAAGAAATTCCCTGTAAATGTAAGACAATAAGTTACTTAAATGCCTACTTGTACTCTGGATTTGGATTCAGAGGATTCTTTATTTTTTAAGAAGTAATGTTTCTTAAAAAAAAAAAAAGAGAAAGAAGTACTATATCTTAGATTGAACACAGGATTAATCCCTAGATTTGGGGGAAGATTTAGGTAGACCATTTCAAAGCCCTCCGGTGATCTTTTTCTTGTTGACTCTGCTGGTGACACTGAAAACTCCTCAGAGAGCAGCCTCCCACCCCTCACAATAGGCCCGTCCCTCTAGAGCTGGCATGTCCAAGTTCAGAATGAAGAAGAAAACTAAATTCTGCTTAAGATTGTGACACTTCTACAACAAGTTTTAGAATAGTTCCAGAAAAGCTCTTTCTTAATTCTTTTGCTTACATTCCTACACTATGATAAGCTTTGAATAATAAATACACTCAATACTCAGAAGAGGTAACAGGGTTAACACAGGGTTATGTCTTTGCTTCCTCCTCAAACCATTTCCCCTCACTCAGAATATTTAAGTATCATTAGCGCGTATCCACTTGGAATATTTTCATTACACTGCAAATTTGGTTCCGAAGTCACATGCGTCTCCTCCTCAAAAAAAAAACAAAAACCAAAACCCAAATACCACACCAACTGCTACTTCTGTGTCTAGTAAGTTACTTCGGTTACTTGATAGAGCAAAGGGGAAACCGTGGTTTAAAGGATTTCTCTTCTACCGTGCTCCTCTTCCAGTGATTATTGAATCTAATTTGTGTTTAAAGTGGTGCCGTGGTCCTTATTTAGGATGATGTTTACAATCTCACCCTCATGCTCTTTCATGTGATCCAAGAGATTTTCTTTGCTGGTAGATTCGAAGCCACAGATACAACAACAGAAGAGTAAGACACAATACTCCATGCCAGGAGGCGCCAGACTGGAGGTTTTTTCTAAACTGTACGAGGTATTACTTGTAGGGCTCAGTTTTTCATTGTCGTTGGAACCGATGACTTCGCCAGGAGCCTGGGAAATCAGCTCTGAGGATGATACCAAATTTTCCGAACTTCCAGTGACAGGATCAGCTCTTTCCTCGCTGCTGTTTAAGAGCGTCTTTGCAGGGGATCTCCCCAGAACTCTTAAAAACAAAACAAAACAAAACACAACACAACACACCAAACACTGAGCTGGTTATAATTAAGACTAGCAGGTTTAACCCTCACTTTAGCTTACGTACAACAGGGGAAGGGGTAGGATCAGGTACCTGCCGCTCTGTGAAATGGCGTCATTGATGGCCTTGTTCACTTGTTCGTAGTTGTAATTTTGGTCACTTGCATGCTTCCACATGTGAGACTTCAAAGACGGAGGATGGCTACACACGTACCCACACAGAGAGCATCTGAAAGACACGTGTGAGAGACAGAACGATCCCATAACATCACTCGAAGAATTACAGTGATTCTGTGACAATTATGAAATTCCTTCTTCGGAAGCCTTATGAGACATCCTATCTCACTAAACCTAAGATGTTACTGATTGTAAGAGACGTATTGATTTCGGAGGCTAAAGTGTTCTAGAAGAGATATCCGAGAATCAATAAAATTAAGTGTTTTCTGTGATAAAAAATTTATTAGCATCATGACAAACATCCCTGATTCCTTCGGCTATTAGTTATTTGGAAAGATTTCTAATATAGTAATACACAAAATCTTTGCCCTAAATTACTTAAATAACTACACAAAGAAAGAAAAATGCATAAAATCAATACTCTATACCACTCTATTTTTTAAGAAAGTAAAAAGGAGGGCGCCTGGGTGGCTCAGTTGGCTAAGTGTCTGCCTTTGGCTCAGGTCATGATCTCAGGGTCCTGGGATCGAGCCCCATGTCGGGCTCTCTGCTCAGCAGGAAGCCTGCTTCTCCCTCTCTCTCACTGCCTGCCTCTCTACCTACTTGTGATCTCTGTCAAATAAATTAAAATCTTAAAAAAAGAAAAAGAAAGCGAAAAGGAATTAAATAAATTTAACATGAACTCTGCTTATTTACAGATCCACAGAAAATGGAAGTAGTCCTTAAAAGCATCAACAATTTAGATTTCATAATTAAAACTGTTAATTAGTAACCTTTAAAAAGTTTCTATTCAAAATAACATTTGTTTCACATAACTGGTTATACTTGGTAAAATCTGAATGGAATGAAGTATTTAAAAAAAGTAAAAAAAAAGAATAGGCTTTCTGAGAATAGATTCTCTCTTTTTAAAAAAGATTTAATTTATTTATTTGACAGAGATCACAAGTAGGCAGAGAGGGAGGCGGGGGTGGGAAGCAGGCCCCCTGCTGATCAGAGAGCCTGATGTGGGGCTTGATCCCAGGACTCTGGGATCATGACCTGAGCTGAAGGCAGAGGCTTTAACCCACTGAGCTACCCAGGCACCCCGGGAATAGATTCTTTTAGCACTTTCGGGTTTATCCCTTTTCCCCTGCATCCAGTTCTCTTAGTAACATCTTGCATCAGCCTGAAGTACCAGTTAGAAATAGTGAACCAAAATGGATACACCATCATTAACAGCTGACTGTTCACTGTTGGTGTTACACAGTTCTGTCACAGTTCTGTGACAACGCATAATGTCATGTATCCACCATGACAAATCCTAAAGGATAATTTCCCTGCCTGAAACATCCCCTGTGCTCTATGTATTCAGCCCTCCCACCCTCGTAATCCCTGACAGTCACTGAGTCTTTTGCTGTCTCCTCAGTTTTGCCTTTTCCAGAATGACACAGTGTTGGAATCATACAGTATGTAGCCTAAGGACTGGTTTTGTTCACAAAACCATTTATAGTTAAAGTTCCTTCACGTGTTTTCATGCTTGAGAGCTCTTATCACCAAATAATAGTCCACTGTCTGGACGCACCACAATTTATCCATTCACCTTCTGAACGGTATCCGGGCTGCTTCTGTATTTCGGCAATCATGAATAAAGTTGCCGTAAACATACATGGGCAGCTTTTTCAATGGATATGAATTTTCATCTTTTGGGTAAATACCTATGAACACAACTGCTGGACTGTATGGTAAAATTATGTTTTTTTTTTTTAAAGATTTTATTTATTTATTTGACAGAGAGAAAGAGATCACAAGCAGGCAGAGAGGCAGGCAGAGAGAGGGGGGAAAGCAGGCTCTCCACTGAGCAGAGAGCCTGATGCGGGGGCTCGATCCCAGGACCCTGAGGTCATGACCTGAGCTGAAGGCAGAGGCTTAACTCACTGAGCCACCCAGGCGCCCCAAATTATGTTTATTTTTTATTTCATTTTTATTTTTTAAGATTTTACTTTTAATTAATCTCTGTACCTAACATGGGGCCTGAACTCCCAACCCCGAGACCAAGAATCGCATGTTCTCTGGAAGGAACCAGCCAGGTGCCCCGCAAATGTACTTTGTAAAAGAAATTTTTGTTGAATACTTCAGTAGAAGCCTAACAAATCAGCTAACTTATCTGAACTCTTTACAAAAGTAAGAGCCATGCTCACTAATAATGAAGCACAAAGAAAATAAAAGGGCACAAGTAAATACAATTAAACAGGCAAGGTCTGAACTTTCCCTTTAACCCGCCTTCAACTTTATGACAGATGCAGCAGTATTAGCTTTTATTACATGTCCTGAGGCATCAGGTCCAAGGCCAGTGAAGGGCCTTCTACCTCAGGAAACACCAGGCCATTTAAAGGCAATAAATGTGCAATTCCTGGAAGAACTTCCATAAATTCAAACATAAAAAAGATGTCCAATTTTCATTAAAAAGCAGAAAAATGCATCATGCCCACAAGCCTGACAGAGATGAGTAAGTCTGATAATGCCATTTTTGTAGAGATGTGAAGAAATGGAAATGCACAAAGTGCGTGTCTGTAAGCACAAGCACTCTGGAGAGTAATTCTGTTAAGACTGAAGAGGCACACATCTGTGACCATGTATTATAGTTCTAGGGGGCTACCCTAAAGATATTCTTGTATGTGTTCACTAGGGCATGTATGCAAGAATCATCACTGTAGCCATGAAGAGTTAAAAAAAAAAAAAAAGGATGCAACTCAGAGCCACTGTTTTCCCACAAGAAAATGGAAATAAAATGGTTTATTTTCTTCCTTCCTTCTTCCTTTCTTTTTAGAGATTATTTATTTATGTGATAGAGAGAGACACAGCGAGAGAGGGACACAAGCAGAGGGAGTGGCAGAGTGAGAAGTAGCAGGCTCCCCGCCGAGGAAGGAGCCCAATGTGGGGGTCGATCACAGGACCCTAAGATCATGACCTGAGCCAAAGGCAGATGTTTAATGACTAAGCTACCCAGGTGCCCCAAAATGGTTTATTTTCATATAAAGGAACATTATACTCTGCCTAAAATGAAAGAATTAAATGTATACTTATCACCATGAACCAATGTTAATAATGATCAATGAAGAGTAAAAGTAACAAAAAGATTTGTTTAGTACATCATTTAAATAAATTGTGAAAATACCAAAATCAGTATATATTAATATAAACATATATGTACACACACACACACACACACAGAGTCTTGAAAAAAATGTTAGGAAATGATACATATTAGTATCAGGACAATGGGAAGGAAGGGGAGAAGTTTTAGCTGTCCCTGTTTTATTTCTTCAAAATGTGGTAAGATATTTGAAAGGTTTTAGTATTTAAAATATTTTAAAACTGTTATCCCAATCTCTTTAAGACTTTATAGCTTGCGTAATAATTTTATTATTGGCCACACACAGAAAACTAGCCTTAAATCATTTTATTTTGCCCATATACATGTTTATCTGCATTGCAGTACTTTTTTCTTTTAAGTGGCCTCCACACTGGAGCCCAACAAGGGGCTTGAACTCACGACCCTAAGATCAAGACCTGAGCTGAAATAAAGAGTCGGACACTTAACTGACTGAGCCAGCCAGGTGCCTCATGAGTGCAGTACTTTTCTGACACATCCTAATAAATCTGTTTCACTAATATCTAGAAAAGGGCTGGCAGCTGGTGATCACTTCGGTCTCCATGCCATTAAGCTCAGCATCCATGTCTGACTATACTCGTTACACTGTGGGGTGAATGTGCTCTGGTACAGTCCCTGGACTGGTCCCTTGAAAGGAGAGACTGCCCTGCACCACTGTGGCCAGGCACCCAGGTCTACACTGAGCAAGTGGGAGTGAAACAGCCAAGGCCAAGAGATGCTCATTCCCACCAGAACTTTCACCAAGCACAATACCTTAATGGATGTCAAACACTTCCGTGGTAATTTATAATATACACACTTTTATGTTTGCATTAGAAAAGGGGGAAATATACATATAGTCCTGACTCTTCAGATTACTTGTCTCCTTGTGTGGATTAAGGCTCCTGCCCTGAAACCTCACTGGAAAACTCTGTACCAGATGAACGACAGAACGCTGCACGTCAAAGCATCCTCTGAATGAAAAGTCAGTCTTATCCAATGAGAATTTCATACTTCGAGAAAAATGGGCCAAAAATAAATGTCAGAAATTGCAAATTTATCACATGGAACATCTCCAATGTTACTCAAACCTTTTAAAAATAAGAGCAGTGAATTATCTAGTTAAAGAATTGATTTTTTTTTTAAAAGCACACTAACTTTAGTTTTAGAGTTTTACAAAAAAGTTGAGTTCCTCCTATTGTTAACATCTTTTATTGCTAAAGTATATCTATCATAAATAAGAAGCCAAAGTTGATACGTTATTATTAACTAAAGTTCATACTATATTCAGATTTCCTTGGTTTTCTCCTTTTTCTATTTCAGGATCCTATCCAGGATACCATGTTACATTTAGTCATCATATATCCTCTGGATCTTCTAGACTTAGTTTCTCAGACTTCCAAGAATACTGGTCAGATATTTTGTAGAATGTCCCTCAACTTGGGTATGTCTGATGTCTTTCTCATGTTTAAGCTAGGGTAATGGGCTTGTTGGGGGAGGAAGACCAAGGGGTAGAGTGCTGTTCTGATCACATAATACTGTCACAACATGAACACTGTTGATGCTGACCTTGAGGTCAAGTTTCTCCACAGGAAAGTTAGGCTTTCTTATCCCCTTTCCGTCCTGCACACTTTGGATCAAAGTCAAAATGTGCAGCCCACACCTCACTTAAAGAGTGGGAATTATAGTCTACCTCCTGACAGCAGAGTTATCTATGTAAAATCACTGGGAATTTTGCACAGGAGCTTTCCCTATTCTCATTCATTTATTTATTCAATCATTAATGTCAGTATGGACTGCTGCATATTTTATATTCTGGGATATAATTCAATACTACATTATTTATTTTACTGCTGAAATCACTGACGGCTCCTCCAACTGGCTCCCATGTCCTGCTGACATACTCCCATTGTTTTGTTTGTTGAGCATGTCCCTTACTTTCTGGCACTACAAGATGCTCCAGGCTTACTTATCTACCTATGTGGATCAATCATTTCTCTAAGCCATTTGTCTTTTTCCTTTTATTGGTATTAGAAACCAAGATTTGGTGTTGGGTGCCCCCCTCCCCTTTTTTAGACTTACTTATTTTAGAAAGAGAGAGAGCTTGCAAGGTGGGGTACAGGGTGCGGAGGGAGAGGGAGAATCCAAGCAGACTCCCCGCTGAGCCTGGGGCCCGATGTGGGGCTTGATCTTACAACCCTGAGATTATGACCTTAGCTGAAATCAAGAGTTGGATGCTTAACCGAATGAGACACTCAGGTACCCCTGAATTGCTTTATTTTTATAAATAACTTGGGACGCCTGGGTGGCTCAGTTGGTTAAGCAGCTGCCTTCGGCTCAGGTCATGATCCCAGCGTCCTGGGATCGAGTCTTGCATCGGGCTCCTTGCTCGGCAGGGAGCCTGCTTCTCCCTCTGCCTCTGCCTGCCACTCTGTCTGCCTGTGCTCCCTCTCTCTCTCTCTCTAACAAATAAATAAATAAAATCTTTAAAAAAAAAAAAGTTTATAAATAACTTATTTCCTGACTTCAAAAATTCACTGTGGGAAATTAGAAATACACAAAAGTATAAAAAGAAAACAAAAATCACTTATAGCTTAACCATTAGATGTAACCAGTATTATTTTGATGTGTGCTTCCCAATCTTAAAATAATTTATAAAATTGGGATCATGCAGGTTAACTGTTTTGTTAATATTCCTCAATATAACTTAAATTTTCTATGATAAAATATATATAGCTTCCCACAATTCCATTCCTGATGGAACTGGTGAAATTCCATCCATAATTCCCTATCAAGTTATGTAAAAAATGTAGTTCTAAAAACTAACAATCATGACCTTCTGGTTTCAGGTCCAGCCCATAAGAAGACTGACAGTAACTAATGACTTTCTGGCTGTTAGACCTGAGTATAAGAGTTAAAAACATGAAGGGATGCAATCACAGAGGGCCCTCCATACTTTTTTGAGTTTAACTCCTGGAGTTCTATCAAGCTCTTAGTGAATGTTGGAGAAAAATCCTTCTATGTTTTGGCAGGTGGAGAGTTAAAAGAACCACTTCAGGGGCCCCTGGGTGGCTCAGTGGGTTAAGCCTCTGCCTTCGGCTCGGGTCATGATCCCAGCGTTCTGGGATCGAGCCCCACAACGGGCTCTCTCCTCAGCAGGGAGCCTGCTTTCTCCTCTCTCTCTGCCTACTTGTGATCTCTGTCTGTCGAATAAATAAAATATTAAAAAAAAAAAAAAAAAAAGAACCACTGCAAAATATGCCCTATCGGGGCGCCTGGGTGGCTGAGTGGGTTGAAGCCTCTGCCTTCAGCTCGGGTCATGATCTCAGGGTCCTGGGATCGAGCCCCGCATCGGGCTCTCCGCTCCGCGGGGAGCCTGCTTCCTCCTCTCTCTCTGCCTGCCTCTCTGCCTGCTTGTGATCTCTGTCTGTCAAATAAATAAATAAAATCTTAAAAAAAAATGCCCTATCATTCCGTCCTTAACATGGTCCAACCTAGACAAATGCTTTAACCAGAGCCTCACCTGTTGGAGTTTACTGAAGCACCAGTGCTCCTGAGGGAAGGCAAATACCCAACTCCAGCTCACTCCAGCTATCCTGTCCCACAAAGATGGGGACTGAGAAGCACACATGAAGTTCTGTCTAGAGGCACAGACTCACTACACGACTGACACCCCAATCACAGGACTACAGAATGCATCCCCTTGAACCACATAGCACCCTTTACTAAAGGCCTATTTACAGCCCTGCCGTTTACCTAGCTCATCATGCCTGGCTATCAAGAAAAAATGACAAGATATACAAAGAGATAAAAACTGAAGCTTAAAGAGACACAGCAAGCATCAGAACAAGACTCAGAGATGGTAGGACATTGGAATGATCAGACTGGTGATTCACACGACTATGATTAATATGCTGAGAGTGCTAATAAGTACAATACACGCCTGTGCGATAACAGGCGGGTAATGAAAGTAGAGAGATGAAAAGTCTAACAAAGAACCAAAACACACACACAAAAACCTGGAGATAAAAAATATGTCACAATAATGAAGAATGCCTTTAAGGGGCTTACTAGTGGATGGGACTGAGGATGTCTGAGGAAAGAATTTCTGAGCTTAATGATATCTCAGTAGAAATCTCCAAAACTGGAAAGCAAACAGAAGAGACACTGGAAAAAACAAACAAAATATACAACCAAAAAAGGTGTAACATGCATGTAATAGGAATAGAGAGAAGAAAAGAAAAAAACAGAAGAAATATTTTAAACAATAATAACTGAGAACTTCCCCAAATTAATGTCAGACACCAAATCCCAAGTCTAGGAAGCTCAGAGAATACCAAACAGAATAAATGGCAGAAGAACTACACGTAGGCATATTATTTTTGAACTACAAAAAAGCAAAGAAAAAAAATCACAAAAGAAGCCAGAGGGAAAAAATAATACTTCTCAGAAACCAGGCAAACAAGAGAATGGAGTGAAATATTTCAAGTATTGAGGGAAAAAACAGCCAACCTACAGTTCTGTAGCCAGGAAAATTATTCTTCAAAAGTAAACCAAGGCTATCTTAGATAGACAAAAAAACTGAAGCACTTTGCTGCCAGTAGACCAGCAAGAAATTGTCTTACAAGAAATGCTAACATTAACAAGAATTTCTCCAGAAAGAAGGCAAATGATATAGGCCAGAAACATGGATGTACATAAGGAAAGAAAGAGAAGATTTAACAAACCCTCATTTTTCTTAATCTTAACTGATCTAATAACAATTTGCTCAAAATAATATCAACAATGTACCTGATTATATATGCTTATGTATGTGTATACACAGACACATATCATTATGTATAAATGAAATTAATGACAAAAATGATACAAGGATAGGAGAGAAAAATCAGATTATTTTTTTTTGAAGATTTTATTTATTTATTTGACAGAGAGAGAGACGGAACACAAGCAGGGGGAGTGGGAGAGGGAGAAGCAGGCTCCCTGCTGAGCAGGGAGCCCATGCAGGGCTCGATCCCAGGACCCTGGGATCATGACCTGAGCTGAAGGCAGGTGCTTGACGAATGAGCCACCCAGGTGCCCAGAATTAGGATTACTTTAAGACACTTGTATTCCCCATGAAGTTGGTATGATGTTATCTGAATGTGGATCTGGATTAGTTGTAAATGTATATTCCAAAGTCTACGGAAACTACTAAAAAGTAAAAAAAAGAAGTGTAACTGATATGCTAAGAAAGAAAAGAAAATGAAATCATACCACATCTTCAATCAAAAACACAAACGGCAGAAAAAAAGCAAAAGAAAAAAACAGGAACAAAGAACAAAGGCAACAAACAAAATAGTAACAAATATGGTAGATACAAATTCAATGACAGCAACAATAATTTTGAATAGCAGTGCTCTAACAACCCCAATTAAAAGACAGAGGTAGTTGGGAGTGGATTAAAAACAAGAATCAACCACATGTTGTCCATAAGAAACCCACTGTAACTATAAATACACATAGAGATGAAAAGTAGATGGATGGAGATACATATACCACACTAATACTAATTAAAAGAAAGCAAGAGTCCTCTATTCAATTTAGACCAGGCAGACTTCAGAGTAAAGAAAAGTGATCATGACTTGAGGAAAAAGAGGGGCATTACATGATGATAAAGGGGTCAATTCTCCAAGACAGATGGTTATTAATATGGTGTGCCAAACAAAAGATAAAACTGCATGAGGCATAAACTGCAAGGAGGAACAGATGAATCCCCTATTGTAGTGGAAGACTTAAGCAGCACCTCTCTATCACAGATCAGCAGACATCACTGAACTCAATACCACCACTAATCAGCTGGGTATAACTGACATCTATAGATTACTTCACCCAGCAGTGGCAGTATACAAATTCTCAAACTTACATGGAATATTCACCAAGGCAGACCATATCTTTGGCCATAACACACCTGAACAAATTTAACAGAAGAGAAACCATGCAATGTCTGCTGCCAAACCACAATGGAATTAAGGTAGAATAACAAAAATAGTGGAAAATCTCAAAATATTTGGATATTAAATAACACACTTACAGTGAACAAAATGGTATAATATTTTGAAATAATGAAAAAGCAACAATCAAAATGTGTGGAATCCAGCAAAAGCAATGCTTGGAGGGAAACTGATAGCACTGAATGCATGTATTAGAAAAAAAGAAAAATCTAAAAGAAAAATCTAAAATTAATCATTTAAGTTTTCACTTTAGGAAACTAGGAGGAAAAAAGCATACTAAATCCAAGTAGGTAGGAAAAAAAAAAAAGACAAGAAAAAGATCTAAAATAGCCAACAAATACTGAAGAAGAACGAAGTTGAAGAAGGGACACTGTACAACCATGGAATCAGTTAAGAGATCAGTGGTTACTAGGAGTTTGGAGTGTGTGTGTGTGTTGGGGGCGGTGAGGAACGGGGGAGCATAGGGGATTTTTAGGGCTGTGAAACTACTCTACATGATACTGTATTACTGTAATGGTGGATACATGTCGTCATAAATTTGTTAAAACACAGAATGTCCACCAAGAGTGAACCCTAAAATAAACTATGGACTTTGGATGATAATGATTTGTCATTGCAGGTCCATCAGCTGTAAGGAATATATGACTCTGGCAGATAATGTTGATAATGGAAGAGGCTATAAATGTGTGGAACAGGGAGTATATGGGAAGTCTTTGTTGTACTTTTGCTCGATATTACAGTGAACCTAAACTGCTCTAAAAAGTAAAGACTACTAAAAAAGGCCGAGAGTCCTATATTAAGAATTTTAGGCACTTAAAGCTTTTGATACAAAAAGTCACTGAGAACACTGCCCATAAACTCTAATATTTGAACCAGTATGTGTTCATTCTTTTAGAAGATACTTAGAGTAGAAATTAGGAAAAGAAATGAAATATCAATGTTCTTCTCAAAGGACTACCAGGTCTAATGTCTAAATTCAACAGAAAATAGGCAGTTTCTCTGTATTCAAATTAGCTTGGGCCTTCAAGTTCCAGAAAGTTTTTTAGAAAGTTGTTCAAAATCTTTCTACAAAGTTAGAATTAAACTGATATGGAAACTTGGCAGGGACAATTGAAAAAAAAAACAAACAAAAAACCTACATACCAAATCTCAGTTACGGATATCAATGCAGATTATCCTGAATAGAATGCTAGCAAAGAGATTCCCACAGTGCATTAAAAGAATAATACACCATGACGAAGGGAGGCTTATTCCAGGAATACAGAGAACTCAGTATTAGGAAATTTATTATTATCATTCACCACTTGAAAGGATCAAAAGAGAAGTCGTATTTTCCCTGTTGTTGCTGAGACTTAATCTAAAGAAATTCAATAACCATTTAAACAAAATTTTTTGCTATAGAAATCTTTTTTTTTTTTTTCCTGAGAAAGAGTATGCTTGTGTGTGTTGGGGGGCCGAGGGAGGAGGAGAGAGAGAATCCCAAGCAGGCTCCATACCCTGCGCAGAGCCTGATACAGAGCTTGCGGCCCTGAAATCATGACCTGAGCCTAAATCGAGAGTTGGATGCTTAACCATCTAGAGCCACCCAGGAGCCCCCTCAATATCTTTGAATATGAAGAAGTCCTTAAAATCTTCTTTAAGAGAGGAAGAGAGAGAGCAAGAGCAGTATGGAATGACTAAGCCCTAATCCTAGGAGCATCGACCTTAGGTTGGTAGAAAGGATGGTAAACATTCACTGAACACAAACAATGGTAAACATTCACTGAAAGATCCAAATATGAAAAAAGTGGGAAAATATTGGTTAACTGATAAGTAAGGTTAAGCACTTATTAAAATAATTTTCAAATAATAAGAGGAGAAGGATACTATAGGAGAACCCCAACTTTGAAGTTTTGTATAGGCAGCTTACACTTATTTCTACTGCTTTTTTAAGAACAGGTTTCCTTTAGCTAAAGCACTATTTTCCCACTTTCCATTCCCTCTGCATTCTCTCTCTACAATTCTATGGAGGAAACCAAATTCTCTTAGTTTACAAAAATGAGAGTGAACTATTATTATACGATCATCTTGTTTTATTCACTTTGCTTACTATACACTTATTTTTCTGAAATTCTGTTGTTTACTTATTATCTTCTTTCATGAAGGTATTGTTAACCTAAAAAAAGAAATAAAGCTGCCAGTTATTTTTCAGGAAAAAAAAAATTGGGTTTATTCAGGAATAACAGAGAATTGCAATCCGGGGCAAAGGAGCTTTGGCAAAACCAAGTCTTCTGAACAAAGAATAGGGATGCCCAAGAGGAAAGTAGGAAGTTAGGAAGTTGGGGTAAACTGGGAACTAGAAGCATAGTGGCTTTTCAGGGGCCGAGCTGTGACCATCTGTCATGTCTGTGCTGGCTGGGTGGTGCTGAGGAGGTAAGCCTCTCTTTCTCCTGCTGGGAGAGTAAAGTAGTATCCACCTGCAAGGTCCTTCGCTTCCTGCTGGGGTCTGCAACTGACAATGAGTGGCAGGGCTCGAGAGCTCCCCCTGCTGAACCTGCAACTCCATTCTAGTGAAGCTTCCCTTTACTGACCTTAACGGTATAAACGCCATGAGATAGAAAATGAACAGGTGACCCTATACCAACCTGACCAAAATACATGTAGTACCTCAAAAAAAAAAAAAATGTTTTGAAACAGAGGGCTATTTAACAGATCATTTCTAACCATGTTACCAGCAGACCATCAACATCCCTATTTCCAATTACTCGATATACTGGGAGAAAAAAAAAAAAAGAATAATAAAACCCCAAAAGCAAAGCAAAAAAAACCCCTACTGACACAGGAACAGCAGCAGCACAATTACCTGATATCACTTACCATAATTTTGTTTTGCTTTTTTACTGGACCTGCCTGATGCTCTGATGACAATCCCCTTTGGTACCTCAGTTATTCCAATCTATCAAGGCAAAGTGTATGTGCAACATTCGGAAACAAGTGAGCACCCCAACATATCAGTTGCTGGTGCAGCCTCTGAATAACGGTGGACCAAAGCTTTGGAATACCAGAAAGAACCCTGTTACTCCATCAGCCAATAAAGTCACATCCACATCCGTATGAAAAATGAGATTTCTTCCCAGTGCAAGAAAGCTATTTTGGCAACCAAAAGAAAGCCAACGGAGAAACCTGAGATATCGTGATTTCTAGTAAGAAATATATATTTGGGGGATGCCTGGAGGTGGCTCAGTCGGTTAAGTGTCTGCTTTTGGCTCAGTTCATGATCCCAAGGTCCTGGGATTGAGTCCCACATAGGGCTCTTTGCTCAGCAGGGTACCTGCTTCTGCCACTACCTGCTGTTCTCCCTGCTTGTGCTCTCTTCATCTCTCTGACAAATTAATGAATAAAAAATCTTAAAGAAGAAAAAAAAAAGATGTATTTGGTCTTTGTCCCCATTCCTTAACAGAGTTCCAAAACCATTGGAAGTTCCTAAGTGAGGAGAGCAATCCGATGTCTTTTGTTATGTTAATGAGGCAATCCTCTGATCCTCTCAAGGTAACCTAGGGATGGGGGCTGGTTGCCAGAGGAACCAAGCTTGGGATTGGAAGGTGGAAGGTTGGAACTTTCAGTCTCCCCTTCCGGGAGGACAGGGGCTGGACTACGTAATGAAGCTTCCATAACCCAAAAGGATGTTCTGAGAGCTTCCGAGTTGGTGACCACATGAAAGTGCTGGTAGAGTAGTACCCAGAGAGGGAATGGAAGCTCTGCCCCTCTGGGGCCTTGCCCTGTGAACTTCCTCATCTGGCTGCTCATCTGTATCCTTTATATCCTTCAAAAGAAACTGGTAAATGTAAGTAAACTGGTTTCCCGAGTTTTGTGAAATATAAGTAAACTGGTTTCCTGAGTTTTGCTGGTCTAGCAAACCTCTGATTTATGGTCAGTTGGTTAGGAGCACAGGTGACAATGAGGAATTGGGGACAGTCTTGTGGAATGGAGCCTCTAAGCAGTGAGACCGGATGCTATCTCCAGGATTCAATTTGTAAGACCCCTCACCCAGTCAGTGTCTGCTGAGAATTGAGTTAACTGCTTGATGGTGTAGAAAAACACACGGCGTCTCACAATTTGGCTAAAAAAGCGAAAAAAAAAAAAAAAAACAAAACAAAAACCCAACAAAACCCAAAGACTGAAATTTTCCAATAGGCTTTCTCTTATTGCTCATAGGTCAGTTACCAGGAAAGTAAGAATGTGGTTCAAACATTCCCTGGCCTGGGACTGTACTTGGACCTTACTCCAGGTCTGATTCAATTAGAAACAACTGCCTTGAGGGATTAGGTAGAAGAAAGCGGAACCTGGACGTTCTACAAGATCTGAAATGACCTGAGTAGGATTTGAATATGCATAAAAAGATTTCGATAAAAACTCTGCAGTAGGGTTTGTCTTACCACATTTGTTTCCTATGTTTTCAAAGGAATAAATAACTAAGGTTCAGAAAAGTAGCCATTTTAAATTTCGTGAAGAACCCAAGAAATCTTAATGCCACTGTGAAAAACAAACTTCTTTGGTCCATCCCTTTAATACAAAACATACTGTTCTCCTTCAAATTAAACTATCTGTTCTGTTTCCTTAAAAGAACTTCAAGCTTTTCAAAGACTTGAGTTTTTCCCCAAGCCAAGAAAGTTGACTGAAATTCAACATACCTTCATACTGAGACTGAAGAAGTCTATAACTATCGGAAGTGATGGTCTGTGACTTCTAAGGGGAGGTCATAAAAGTAATACAGTGCCTGCCTACTGGTAATCTAAGCATTCACTCTGGGGCAGTGGCACAGCTGGGATGTCCTCATGGAGAAATCGTGCATATGTTCCTACAGAGAGCCCCGCCTGAGGCCCTCTGCCTCTCCCTATGCCCCTCATCCAGCTTGTACTCCCTCACTGTCTGTCTCTCAAATAAAATCTTAAAACAAACAAACCAAACATATGTTCCTGAAGAGAGCCCCTGTTGGCCGAGGTCAACAGCCAGTAGCAACCACCAGCCTGGGGAGTGAGCCTTCAGATGGGGTCACCTCCAGCTTTCAAGTCTGCGCTAAGGCCCCAGACCTTCTGGAACAGAGACAAGCCATTCCTGTAGTGCCCTTTCTGAATCCCTGAGCATAATCAAACTGCTGCTGTTTTATACCACTAAATTGGGGTGGTTTGGCATGCAGTGGCATCACTAAGTGGCATCACTAAGAGTTTTCTGGCATACCTGAGACAGGTAGAGTGGCACAGCCTGTACAAGCAAGGGCTCAAACCCTGACTCAGCCACTTGAGAGACCGGGGAAATTTTAATCCGCCCAGTTCCTGTTTGCACATCTATGAAATTGGGACAGTAATATTTCTAAGTACTGGGCTATTATAAGGATTAAAAGTGAGCTGACAAAAATTGAGTGCTCAGCACACTGCCTAGCCCATGTTAAAAAAATGTTGACAGTTATTACAATTTCTAATATTTTTATAGTTATAGAAAAACCAGACTTTATTCAATGACTGACTATAAGGAGAGGCAGCCTTGTCATTCCAAAATGTCATTCCCATTGCTTCAAACATTCCTGGATTTCGGGAACCTGGGTGGCTTAGTTAAGCGTCTGCCTTTGCCTTAGGTCATGATCCCCCACATCAGGCTCTCTGCTCAGCGGGGAGCCTACTTCTCCCTTTCCCTATGCCCCTCATCCAGCTTGTACTCCCTCACTCTCTGTCTCTCAAATAAAATCTTAAAACAAACAAACCAAACTTTCCCGGATTTCGTTTTTTTAAAAAGTATTTTTCTTTTAGTTTTAGTGTCATATTAGAAAACTAGGCTCATTAATACAAAAATACACAGTATTTTAGATCCAGCTGATGTGCATCCCTGAAAACCAGAATCATTATTCTATGAGCACACATTTTCACTTCTAATTATGTACCTCAAAAGGCTATTTCAAAAACACCAATATTAGTTTCAGAGTATAAAGACCCAGAAGTCCTAACTACAAAGAAAAAGATTAATAAGTTTGACTATATTAAAGATAGAAATTTGTCAAAAACATCACTGAGAGCAGAAAGACAAGCCATAGTTTAGAAGATATGAGCAATATACATAATAGACAAAGAACTTGTAATCTGAACACAGAACTGGTACAAACCAGTAAGAAAAAGGCAGACAACCCAATAAAGAAACAAAATATAGCACACAAATGAAAAGATACTCAAACTCATAAATCATCAGGGAAATGCAAATCAGAACTAGAACAACATACCTCTACACACCTACCAGAATGATCAAAATTAAAGAGTGACAATATGAAGTGTTGGTGAGAATATGAACTGGTACAGCCACTGTACATTTTAGATAATTGCTGAGTATCTACCAAAGCAGAACATATATCTGTGCCTTATTACCCAGATACTCTGCTCCTAGGCATAAACCCAATGAAAATGGCCTTGTTTCATATATACACTGAGAAACACATAAAAGAATGTTCAGGGCGCCTGGGTGGCTCAGTTGGTTAAGTGTCTGCCTTCGGCTCATGTCATGTCCCAGGGTCCTGGGATGGAGCCCTACATTGGGCTCCTTGCTCAGTGGGAAGCCTGTTTCTTCCTCTCCCTCTGCTCTTGCCCCTGTTCATGCTCTATCTCAAATAAATTAAGAAGGTCTTGTATATATAAAATAGAATTCTCAAAGGTGTTATCTACAATAAGGGGAAAACAGGGCAATAATCCAAATATCTACCATTAGTAGAATGAATGAATGAATTGCTAGTCTTACAATGGAATACCATATAGCAACGAAAAGGAATGTATTAGTATCACATTAAATTATACATAGTGATGATGAGTAAAAAAAGCCAGACATAAAAGAATGTGCACTGGGGCGATGGGCTGGTTTAGCTGAAAAAATCTTGAGGTCGTGAGTTCCAGCCCCATGCTGGGTGTAGAGCTTATTTAAATAAACTTTATTTATTTTTTTAAACTTAAAAAAAAATAGATGTACCATATGATTTCATTTCTGTTAAGTTCAAAAAAGGGCAAAACTAATTTCTGATGTTAAAGGTCAAATGAATGTCTGGGTCGGTCTGTTAGTTACAGCATCTGACTTTTGCTATCAGCTCAGGTCTTGATCTTACAGAGTTGTGAGTTCAAGCCATGTGCTGGGCTCCACTCAAGTCAAGATGGTTAGGGGGTAGGGGATAAGGGAGAAGGGAGGAGAAAGGTAGGTAGTGCCTGGAAGGCCCCAAGAAGAGGGTGCTGCAGAGGAGCTGGCAATGGCTTAGTTCTTGGTCTGAGTAGTTATAAGAAGTTTAATTTGTCGGGCGCCTGGGTGGCTTAGTGGGTTAAAGCCTCTGCCTTCAGCTCAGGTCATGATCCCAGGGTCCTGGGATCGAGCCCCGCATCAGGCTCTCTGCTGGGCGGGAAGCCTGCTTCCCTTCCCCTCTCTCTGCCTGCCTCTCTGCCTACTTGTGATCTCTGTCAAATAAATAAATAAAATCTTTAAAAAAAAAAAAAAGAAGTTTAATTTGTGACCCATCCATCAAGCTATACACTTAAAGTTTATACAATTTTCAAGATGTATACTACCTTAAATTAAAAAGTATTAAAATTTTTAATTTTTAGAGAGACCATCAACCAAATGCAATGTTTGGACCTTGTTTAGCTGCTGATGTGAACAAACTAACCTTGAAAGTATATTTGAAACATTTAGGGAAATAATGGGTATTTTTGTCCTAGGTATTAAAACTGGACTCAAGGGGCGCCTGGGTGGCTCAGTAGTTAAGTGTCTGCCTTCGGCTCGGGTCATGATCCCAGAGTTCTGGGATCGAGCCACGCATCGGGCTCCCTGCTCAGTGGAGGCCTGCTTCTGCCTCTCTCACTCACCCTGCTTGTGTTCCCTCTCTCGCTGTGTCTCTCTCTGTCAAATAAATAAATAAAATCTTAAAAAAAAAAAAAAAAACTGGACTCAAAAAATTCAACATACCTATCTGGGCAGCTTTTCTCCTTAAGGAGGAAATAGCATAGTAATTCCACTATATGTTTATTTTCAAAACACAACTTACAGAACCAGAGCCATTTCATAGATGAGAAAAACTGAGGTATACAGATAACTGTCAGTCAACATTTACTGAGCACCTAATACACGCCAGGTAGTGTACCAAGTACTTTAGTCCAAAGCCCGTTCCTTCTTTGTCATGTTGCCTCTCCTACCTCTTGCCATGCCATGGTGTAGTTTCAAAACATAAGGACTAATATAAGTGTGTTTACTTTTTCATTTTAATTTTTAATTTCTTTACGGGGGAGGAAGGGCAGTGGGAGAGGGAAAATCTTAAGCAGGCTCCATCTCCAGTGCACAGCCCAATGTGGAGCTCTATCTCACAACCCTGAGATTGTGACCAAGCTGAAATGCATCAGATGCTTAACAGAGTGAGTCATGCAGGTGCCCTTCAAGTGTCTTTCTTTTTTTTTTTTTAAATAACTTTATTTTTTTTAAAAAGATTTTATTTATTTATTTGACAGACAGAGATCACAAGTAGGCAGAGAGAAAGGGGAAAGCAGGCTCCCTGCTGAGCAGAGAGCCCGATGTGGGGCTCAATCCCAGGACCCTGAGATCATGACCTGAGGCGAAGGCAGAGGCTTTAACCCACTGAGCCACCCAGGCGCCCCTTCAAGTGTCTTTCTAAGGGAGAATTGGTTCAATGTTAAGCCAGTGAGAAGGGAACTTGGTAACTTGAGGAAAATGTGTTGTCATCCCATCTTCCATCTCCAGCCAATCACAAAAGTGATATTGGGGGATGTAAACCAGGGGGAATTCTAGAACTGTACTATTAAACTAAAGAGGATAATCTACTATTTGAAAATCCTGAATGGAGCCCTTTAACTGTGGGGTCTATGTTATAAACATCAGGTATATGGTTTACGTGGAAATTCCTTAATGAAGCACTGAAAAACAAAGTTTGTTGCATTTGGTAGGACTGGGGTGGGATGATACCCCAGGAAAATGGTGGCCGTTTAATACAACTAACCTCACTCAGTACTCACAAAGCTTTACGAGCAAGGCAGTATTCTCCTGTTTCAAATGGGAAAGCAGGCTTAGCCTGTAATAACATCCACAAGGTCACGCAGCTGGGCACAGGTGTGTGGCCCAGGCCTGAGACTCTAAAGCATGAGGGCTACACAAGACACTGGGTTGCCTCTAAGGCAACACAGCACAGGGATCTCAGCTGTGACATTTCTACTTGGGAGTAGCATCTCTCTTGTAAAAGAAGTAAGCTATGTCTATCCAGAAAGAGGATTACTCTTTGTTTCTAAAATAAGAGGTCAACAGCATTTCTGGGGAGGGGGCTGGGGGAGGTGGTGTTACACAATGAATCAGTGAGAGAGGACAAGGATAGAAACTGGGCCCAATGAATATTACTTACTGGGTGCTTAGTTTGTGAAAGGATGTTGCATATGGTATTTAATTTAGTCTTCATGCCTGCCCTGTAAAGCAGGTGCCTTAATTATCCTCATTTTAGAAAAAACAGGACCAAGCATAATAGGGTGAAACAGCTTCCCCAATGTAATATGTGCCATTAAGTCAGAGAGCTCAGATTCAATCGCAGGACTATCTGCCCCTGGAACCAGGCTCTTCTTAACTAGTACATGAAGCTGGACTGCCCAGATCACACAAATGGGTTCTGTGAAGGACTGGAATGGAAGCATAAAAACGAAAGGCATGTGCAAAGAACAGTTACACATACTGCAGAAAACCTATTACATAACAGGCACATTAAAACACCAACGCACCTGCTCTGCCCTTGTGTAAAGACTAGAAGTTGCGCAACAAGGCACTCTAACTCTGTAAAAAAATTCATCATTGCTCCTGGTAAGTGTGTTTCTTAAGAAAAAGTAGGTAATCAGAAATGTGTACAGCATCTGAGAAAAGCAGCCTAAATTCTGACCAGTAAGTGTATAAGGCGGCAAAACTGAATGAAGCATACATGCAGTTGGCTAGAAAGACTATGGTGGGAGTGCCTGGGTGGCTCAGTGGGTTAAAGCCTCTGCCTTCAGCTCAGGTCATGGTCCCGGGGTCCTAGGATTGAGCCCCGCATCGGGTCCTCTGCTTGGCGGGGAGCCTGCTTCCTCCTCTCTCTCTGCCTACTTGTGATCTTTGTCTCTCAAATAAATAAATAAAATCTTAAAAAAAAAAAAAAAAGAAAGGCTATGGTGATTACTCAGGTTAAATGAGATTTCAAGAATGCGATGCTAACTAGCTTAAGTCAAGCAGTATTGACAAGGAAGAGAAAGTCCTAGAAGCATACTGGAATATAGTGTGTTAATTTACAATCCCATGTGGATTTAAAGTATTTACAGAAGATCAAAAAAAGAGTCACAGACTTGACTGTTTAAAAATAAGACTTATGAGAAAATATTGGTTATAATTACAGGGAGCAGGACATATGACATTTCTCCTAAGACATAAGTACTCAGGCTAAACCCAGTGACCAAGTGTAGTGTGAATAATTCTGGAAAGTAACATGCGAATGCCACTTTCTTGTTAAGAGGAGAAGGGTTCTCACAGTGTGTTGCCCACTGGTAGGAAGACCCTAGGACAATCACAACCAACCCTAGGAATCTGTGAATATCTTAAGAACATGAGAAAACATAAACTCTAGGAAACCAAAAACTATCAAAATTCATTTTTAAGCTATAAGACTAATCTACTCAGGTAGATGTGAAGACTCCTCTACAGAGCCAGAATCTTTCATAAACTTATCGTAACTGTATATTTGGGAGTTCACTTATTTATTGTTTATCCACAAATTTCATGAAGAGGTGTAATAACATTTTTATCATGACTATACTCTAACAGCCTAGCACAGCTCCTGGAATGTAGTATTGCTCAATAAATACTTCTCAATGAATCTAATCCTAGACCCAAAGAATGTTATTTTATTCTTGCCTGGATCACATGAATTTGGCACAGTATGTCATTACATTTAAAAATAAAGATACCCAGGGACGCCTGGGTGGCTCAGCTGGTTAAGCGGCTGCCTTCGGCTCAGGTCATGATCCCAGCGTCCTGGGATCGAGTCCCACATTGGGCTCCTTCCTCGGCAGGGAGCCTGCTTCTCCCTCTGCCTGCCTCTCTGTCTGCCTGTGCTCACTCCCGCCCCCCCGCCCACTCTCTCTCTCTCTCTGACGAATAAATAAAAAAAAAAAAGAAAAGAAAAATAAAGATACCCAAAATATAAAGGCAAAACTTTCTCCTCTTATCAGATGAACCAGTGTCCCATTTCCATCATGTTCTTCTAAATGCTTCCTAGTGTCAATCATAAATGATACATGCTAAGTACCTATTACTGCTCATCTGTAATTTCTGGCAGGAAGTTGTTGTTGATAATGGTTAATGGCCTTCATTGTATTCTGGGGAAAAATCTCTCTTAGGGATCCTAGTTTTTTTTTTTTTTTTTAAGATTTTTTTTTATTTATCCATCCGACAGACAGAGATCACAGGTAGGCAGAGAGGCAGAGAGAGAGAAGAGGAAGCAGGCTGTCCGCAGAGCGGAAAGCCCAACCTGGGGCTCGATCCCATGACTCTGGGATCATGACCCGAGCCGAAGGCAGCGGCTTTAACCCACTGAGCCACCCAGGCGCCCCAGGGATCCTAGTTTTAAAAATGTTTGAAATAAAAACACACTGAGGTAAGGCCAAACACCTTCCATAGAGCTATGAGACTCGGCAAATGAATATACTAAAGACTGATTACAAATAAATAAATAAGAATGATTACAAATAAGTTTGCAAATGTTATACTATAGCATCAAATAATGGCATTTTCAGGCACAGTCTGTCAGGTTTTCATTAAGCTACCAATACAGTGGGCAAGTTTCCCACACACTGTGTCATACCTATATAAAAAACTGGGGAGAGAAGTTAAAATGTGAAACAGGTTTTGATAAGCCACTGAAAAAGTTCATGCCCATGGCCTAGCGCAATTAGTCACGGTGATGGTCTCAGCTTTGAGTAGGATCCTGATACTCCATCATGGCTGCAAGTGGAACAGATTGCCTTGGGACAGGGGGACCATCTTCTGCAAAAACGTTTGTACTTTTAGCACACGAACAACATGCAGCTTATTCTCAAGAGCTGAAGTATACTTAAGAAATAACGATTTCTATCTTTCTATCTTGATCACCTGAGAAGGTCTTTATTTCCTGAAAATAAGTATTAGAACTGGCTTCTGTGGAAAATCAAGTAACAAAATTAAATGATAGCTTAATTTTCAAAAAAACTCTTTCATAGGGAATTTTATTGCTTTTAAGTTTTAAGCATCTTTTGTTGGAATATGGAGTAGTTAAACCTCCAAATTACTGAAATGTACTCGAAGCACTGAAGATTACTAAGGTAATTTATACCCACATGAAACTGAGAACACCAAACTGACAGATGTAGATATCTTCCTCTATTTCAACAAGATGAAATGCCAGTGTCCTAAGACAAAGCTTAAAGTTCGTATTTCTTAACAAACTAGACAACACTCATGAAACCAGTAGTGAGTTTCTTTGTACCTACTTTGTGTTTAAACAGGTGTTATGAATCTTTAATTCTATTTTTTTCTTTACTGTAAAATATTCTAATACAAGCACTAAAACTCTAGGATCATCACACATACCTGTATGGCTTGTCAGAGTTATGGATTCGTCTGTGGTTTCTGACTCCAACGTATGTTGTACTTGTATAATCGCACACATCACATCTATACTGTTTCTGGACTGAAGACTTAGTCCCTAGACAAGGGATTGAAGAGCTTTAGCTACATGCACTGATTGGATAAAAATGACACAATTTCCACTGTAACTGAATATTTATAACACAGTATTGATATTTCAATCACGGCTTTCTCATTTAATAAAATTAACAGTTTGAACATGGCTTTCCAGGTTCTCCTGCAACTAGACTATCACCAGATATAAGCTGAACATCTTCTGACCTGTAAACACAGATACATTCAGTTAGTTTCTGCATAACCTTGTACAAAATGCTAGAATGTAATAAACTTGATGCCAGCTGCCCTGCTGACTGTGCAGCAGCTGAATTAACCAGAGATACACTGTTGATCTGAAAGGTGGTCTAACTGATACTAGAAACGACTTCTTAAGGAAACAATGATTTGCCAACAAGCTGTGATTTCATACTATAATACAACATTACACAGTATGCTGCAAGGCATATATAACAAACTCTGGATAAAAAACTTTTTAAAATAGATAAAAAGCTTTTTTACCCTGCGGGTTTCCTTTGTTTACAACTGAAAGCCACCTATCAGTACAACAACGGAAGGAAAAACCACCACGAATTATTCAGTGCTAATATCATATAATCATACCCAGCAAACTGGCAGGTGAAAAGGATAAGTGTTATCACTAACGTGAGTGTGCCACTCTGTGGAATCCAGAATACATGGATCCAATGGAAAAGAGGCCATGTTACCACCCTCACTCTGCAGCAACAGGGCTGGGTAGTTTTAATCAGGGTAAGCCTGAGACAAAACAAGCTGGATGCCTTGATCATGTAAAACTGTTCCTGAAGATATTCAACACTCTCTTCACTCTTCTGTAAGCACAAAATCCGCAGGCCATTCAGAGCCTGATTGCTTTATATTCAGAAACAAAGCAAGCATGGAAAGCTGGAGAACAAGGCAGAACAGGAAGGAAGCTTAGGTACAACACTAGCACACAGTACAGAATCGTAAAATTGGTGGCACAAAAGAAACCCACGCTGAAATTTTAACAAAACAAAGAAAATCCTTAAGTTAAATTTAAGCTTTCTAAAATTGAAATTTTCTTTTGCCTGTAACTACTTTTGCCAGGCAGAACAAAATGTCCTAATTTCCTGGTTTAAGTCTACAACATTAATATACACACTAATCATAATTATAATTTAAGTATTACTCTTAATTGGTAGGTTAAAAACTTGGACTTGATTATAAGTGGCATTGTTCCAAATTCAGTTTTAAAAAAAAAAAACCCTGAAAAAATGAAGTGTGAAATATTGGATAATGGTTTTGTGTGAAAAATATTACAGATCAATGACAACTAATAAAAATGACAGATGGAAACACTTAATATAGCACAGAATGAGAGCCCATGCTACTTCAAGCAACTGTTTTCAGTGGGAAGAATATTAGATTTAAAAGTTCAAAACTCTGGGCTTTGTCCTTGCTCTTCCACCTAGTACCAGGGTGATCATGGGCAAAAGCATTTTATCTGGTGAGGACTCAGTTTTCTCATCTACAAAATGGAAATTCTAGAACCTCCCAGCATGGTTTACTTAGTAAGCAGAGAATCCTCTATTCTTCCTTCACTGCAGTCTGCGTGTCACCTGCATGTTTGTGTCAGATCTCTTGACCTGTCCCTAGCTGCAGACTCCCCTGAGGGCAGAGATCTGTGTGTTCTGTTTATGCCGAATTTCCAGGGCTTCGAGAATTTTATGTTTGCAATAAGGAACAATTTAATTAAATTTCACGAAGGAGCACCATATGAAAGTGCTTTGCCCATGGCTCTAGGAGAGCACCTGTGACGCTGGCTGACACCCCCGTCAGTATGCTTCTGTCTTCCTCCCTGGCTGCAGTCCGTAGAGGCACTGGATGCCTTCACTGAACTGCTGGCAGTGAGCTCAGGATGGGCACTCCGTGCCTTTTGGCACAAAGAATGTCTGAAATACCACTACACTGGGTCTCAGAGTCAAAAACATGTCCTATGTTATCTGTGCCATCAGAGTGGGGAGAGGCAGAGGCTGGGGACCACTGAGGCACACATCCCCCAACTTGTTCATTAATTTTATTCAATGGCTAAAGAAGTTCTAGCAAGACATGAATTTCTTTGACCTTCTTTGTGAGCAAAACACTTTGTTTCTTGGCCTGACAACCAGATTTCCAAAGATCTAATACTGAATTAATAAAGTGTCAGCGTAAGTATGCAGGAGGTTATCAGTCATCTGAAGTGTTTTACTATTATCACAGAGAAGAAAAATGGAATGAAGTGAGAAAAAAACAGACATGGCAAGCAGTTTAAAATCCATACATTTAACCCCAAGAAACAGCAGAATGTACAAAGAAAAGATGCTGTAAAATGGGGATATCGTGGACAGATGCTATCGTCGTAAAGCTCAAACTGGTTACTTTAATTTTGAGCTGACATTTTAATCTTTTTTATTAAAATTGTGAGTTCTAATTTGTTAACCCATTTGGACAGTTTTATAAATTACTGCTTTGGAAGATGGTGCTAGAAAAGCCATTCCATCACTAGTATTAACCGCAGGTGGTGCCACTGAGTGGTATTTACTTTATTCCTTCATTAGGGATTTATGGTCCAACGACATCAAATGTTTTAATGTCTCCTTTAAAGGGGGATATGGAAACATAATGAATTAAAATAAAAGGAGGCATTTAGGGCTATTTTGTAAAAAGGAAACAAAACTGTTTTAGCTCAGCCATCTATTGCAGAAACAGATGCTATGTCATAAACTCCTTTTGTTTTGGATAGTTTTACAGGGATGACATCTGTTTGACAAGGGAATTTTGGTGCTACAGTGGTGTCAAAATCAGTTCTTTCAGAAACATTCTTGAATCAGTTATGCTTTCTGGGGTATAATTTAATGAAACATTACGGTAAAACATTTTACTCTGCAGTTGTTTCTAACTTTAATTCTTGGGAAATCTAAAAAGGAAAGTCACCCCAATATGTTTTATTTCCCATAAACACTACGTACCGCACTTGAGACACTTAAAGTATATCAATTTAAGAGAGCTGATGCAAGGAAGCACGGTTTATTACGCTTTATCCCTAATTCTCCGGATGTGGCATCCGCCTTTTCATGGAACTCTAATTAAATCTTTTGATTCTAATATTCCTATTAGCAGAAACTCGGCCGACTAGTACCTAACTAGTGCATTAAAAGATCTTGTATGTTTTTTTTGTAAATAATGCAGATGAAATCTGGCAGTCATACTTGGATAAGAATAAGATCTCAGCAGGAAGCCTCACTTAAAGTTTGAGGTGAGAGCCTGCCATCTGCAAAAGCTTCCCCAGCTTGCTGGTATGTCACCCAAGGGTTTATGCTGGACTTGGCTCTTATAGGACAGCATAAATTTCAACCTATTATTTACCTACAGTGTTGAAGCCGAGTACTTACTAATACAGTGTGTCATTCAATACCTTAGGAACACAGGTTAAGATTCACTCCGCAGTATGAAAAGAGAGAATATAGGAAGATTTAGTCCTGAAATTAACCCACATGACAACTAAGAGCTTTTTAAGAAAACTTCCTATGCTAGTCATGTAGCCTGGACAAAAAAAAAAAAAAA
>ML095852.1:0-12420 GCA_003697995.1 Taxidea taxus jeffersonii
GTTCTCTCTCTCTCTCTATCAAATATTTTTTTTTAAATGTTCTTGGTATTTTTTTTAGATACAAATTTTAAGATTGTTCTATTTCTGTTAAAAATGCCATTAGAATTTGTTAAGGATTGCATTGAATCTGTAGATAGCTTTAAGTAACATTCACATTTAAACAATATTAATTCTTCCAATCCATTGGCACAGAATATCAGTCCATTTATTTATGTCTTCTTCAATTTCCCTTATCAATGTTATATAATTTTCAGTGTACAGATTTTTTTGTAGTGTACAGACCTTTCACCTCAGTTAAAGTTATTCTTATGTATTTTATTCTTTTTTAAGCAATTATAACTGGGAACTGTTTTTTTTTAAGATTTTTTTTTTTTACTTATTTGTTAGAGAGAGAGAGAGCACGAGCACAGGCAGACAGAGAGGCAGGCAGAGGCAGAGAGAGAAGCAGGCTCCCTGCCAAGCAAGGAGCCCGATGTGGGACTCGATCCCAGGACGCTGGGATCATGACCTGAGCCGAAGGCAGCCGCCCAACCAACCGAGCCACCCAGGCATCCCGGGAACTGTTTTCTTAATTTCTTTTGATGACAGTTTATAATTAATGTATAGAAACATAATGGTTTGGGATTAAAATTTTGTATACTTCAACTTAACTGAAGTCATTGATTAGTTCTAATATTTTTTGGTAAAGTCTTTTGAGTTTCTATGTATATTTTCATAACATCTGAAAATAGTCATGGTTTTACCTTTTTTTTCCAATTAGGATGACTTTTGTTTACTTATTTTTGTGCCTAATTGCTCTACCTAGACCTTCCAATAGTATGTTTAATAAAAATGGGAAAAGTTGGAACTATTTTCTTGTTCTTTATCTTAGAGGAAAACTTTGCAGTTTTTCATCATTTGGCATGATGTTAACTCTAGTCTTATCATGTATTGCCTTTATTATGTTGAGGTATGTACCCTCTATAATTACCTTGTTGAAAGTTTTTCTTATGAATGAATGTTGAATTTTGTCAGATTGTTTTGCAGATGTTTGACTATCCTTGCTCTGTGGAATAAATCCCATTTTAACATGGTGTATTATTCTTTTAACATATTTTTGAATTTGGCTATCTAATAGTTTGTTGAGGACTTTTATACCTATGTACATACATTACATGTGTATACTTCATATATATAGTGCCACTTTCTTATGTCTTTCCAAGGTTCTCCTAAAAAATCACCTGACAGTATAATGGAAATGCCTTTTACATAATTGTTTTTCTCTTGCTGCTTCTAAGATTCCCTCTTTTTCTTTAACTTTTGACATTTTAATTATGTTTCTTGGTGTGTGTCTGTTTGGGTTGAATGTATTTGGAATTCTCTGGGAGTCCTAGAACTGGATGTCTGTTTCTCTCCCCAGGTAAAGAATGTTATCAGTCATTATTTCTTCAAATAACTTTTCTGTCCATTTTTCTTCTTCTGGGACCCAGATAGTGCAATAGTTAGTCTGGTTGATGTTATCCCATAAATCACTTAACATATCTTCATTTTTAATATAAGTTTTTTTTTCCTACTCAGATTGAATCAGTTTCACTATCCTGTCTTCATGTTCAATGATCCTTTGCTCTGTTTCACTTATTTTGTTGTTGACACTTTGTAGTTTTTTTTGTTTTGTTTTGTTTTGTTTTGTTTTCAGTTCAGTTGTGTTCTTCAGGTCTATAACTTCTGTTTGGTATCTTTTTTATTTACTTATTTAAAAATTTTAAAAATATTTTATTTATTTATTTGACAAAGAAAGACACAGTGAGAGAGGGAACACAAGTGGAAGAAGTAGGAGAGGGAAAAGCAGACTTCCTGCTGAGCAGGGAGCCAGATGCAGGGCTCCATCCCAAGATCTTGGGATCATGACCTGAGCTAAAAGCAGATGCTTAATGATTGAGCCACAGAGGCACCCCTGTTTGGTAACTTTTTAATGATACATTTTATCTCTTGAATTTCTCACCATTTTCATCTGTTATTCTTCCAAGTTTGGTGAGCATCTTTATGACTGTTACTTTGATCTCTTTATCAAGTAAATTACTTATTTATGTTTCATTAAGTTTTTTTTTAGTGAAGTTTTATATTGCTCTTCTATATTCCTCTTATGATATATTTTACTTGACTCTGTTGGTTTCCATGCATCAGATGAAACAGACAGCTATCCTTGTCTTGAAGAAGTGACCTTGTATAGCAGATAAACCTTATTGTTCAACCTTTCCCTGGCAATGGAAAATCAAACTTGTGATTGTCCAAGCAGCCTATCCTATTTTTAATAACTCACAATAGTGGAGAGTATGCCAAGAGTTGCCAGCTTTGGAAATTTAGGATCTCAGTCAGAAGCCAAGCCCTCAGCCAGTGGATTTTAAAGGATCTAAATATACACATTGTTGTGGGGCCACAAATGTGAGTCTCAGTGGCCACAAAAATCAAGCAATTTACAGGTGTTTCTTGGTGGAAATCACAAAAATTTGGGGTATAGACAAGTGTAAAAGTTTAGTTCTGGGAGATATTGGTGAACTCTATGGAGGCAGACAAACAACACCAAGATGACATCCAACTGGCTTACATTCATATAGAAATCCTCTACAGGACTCTAGATGTGTGCCAAACCTGAAGTTTGTCACTTGGGCTGAAGCTCCTGGACAAGCAAATAGGCTTCTCTCACAAAAACATGAAGTGTGCTTTAGTTTATTGTCTATTTGGTGCCCCGAGTTGTAGTCTGCTAGGAACTGTCTCTCCAATTGTTCCAGTCCTATGTGACCCAGGAACACAAATCCCCTTGGCCACAAGCACTGAACAATCAAAGAGTTTCCCGTGGGGAGTCAGACACAAAACCCAGAGCACCAGATGTGCACAGAAGCTCCTTTCTGAGTGATGCTAACATTCTGGAATGTGGCAGAAGGAAAACACAAAGTAGTGTTTACCCTTTAGGGTCTCTGGAAAGAATTACAGTCAGCCTTAAGATGTGTATTTAATTGAAAACCTGCTCTGTAGCCTGCAGCTATTATTATGAGATACTAATAGACATCTTTTTCAGAAAGATTGCATTCATGTATTTTTTAGCCCTTTTTGTGCCCTGAAATTGACAATTGTTTAAAAATATTTTTTTCTATTTGTTACAGTCTTGTGGAACCCATGAGCATAAGTCCCGACCACCAAAGCCATTTTATGCAGAGGTGACCCCTGGCAGCAGCTTCAAAAATCATGGTGCTTGACAAAGATATATAACTGTCTTCCTAGGAGTTACCAGCAAGCTGGCATAAGGCAGAGGGAGAAGACAAAGGTTGCATCTACAGTCCTCCACTCCCTGAGAGTTTCTTTGTAGGCCCCAGCTGTGTGCCAACCAAATGCCTACTCATCTGGACAAAGCTCATAGACAAGAAAAAATGCCACTTTTTCAGAAAGACTTGGTGTGCCTTTTATTCTGTTGTCTGTGCATTCCCCTGGGATGGTTGTCTGGTAAGAACTCTCCCTCCAACTGTTACATTCTTTTGGGACTCAAGAATGAAATCCTCCTTGACTTCCACAGCCATGGGATCCAGGGGCGTCCCCCTGGCCAGCAGCCACAAGCACTGGGGGCACCAAATGTAAAAACCAGTTCAACAAACATGTAAAAGTTTTTCTCTGAAATATACCAGCACTTTTGTTCTTTCCACAGGGAGAGAGTGCACAGATAATTCCCACCAAGTAGAAAAAGATGGAAGGAGAGCATGAAGATAGCACCCACTGGAAAGAAAAAACAAAACAAAACAGAGCCCACTAGATGGAGAAAGGTAGATGGAAAATGTAACACTGGCACACACCAGGACAGGGGAAAGTTTTGGGGTTTAAATTAAAAATATAAAAAAGTTGGTTCATGAAGATTACACCTGAAGGTCTTAGATATGTATTAAATCATATGTCTGTCCTTCAAGCAGATGCTTTAAGATTAGCAAGTGATTCACTTTCATATAAAGTCTAGATGTAATCACTTGCTTCTGTGCCAGGCTCTTGTATGTTTCATATACCCATTGGCCATCTGTGTGTGTGTATATATATATATGTATACATATATATGTATACATGTATACATATATATACTGATAAATGTCTATCCAGGATCTTTGACCACTTTAAAGTCTGGTGGTGGGTATTAAGGAGGACACATATTGCGTGGAGCACTGACTGTGGTGCATAAACAATGAATCTTGGAACACTGAAAAAATAAAATAAAAAATAAATAAAATCAGATTTTTTTGCTATTGAGTTGTAGGTGCCTTTTATATATTTTGTGTATTAGTTCTTTTTATACATATGGCTTACAAATATTTTCTCCCATTCTGTATGTCGTCTGTTCACTCTGTTGTTTCCTATGGTGTGCTTTGTTGTCCCCTTACAGTCTCTCATTAGTGGGTGTGACTGCAGACAAATCAGACACCTGTCTCAATCCATCTGCCAGACTGAAGTGACAGGAACTAGAGTACTCTTACTCTGCTATTCGCTGAGTGGCTTTGTTGTTGGGTGGAGCTAGTAGTTAAGTCAGATGCCTGCCCCCAGTGCAAATGCACTGATTGACAGGATATTTTTTCGGCACTTCCAGTGATAAGGTTTGGCTGCCAGAGCTGCAGTTTAACCAGTGTGTGTGGTTACCTTCCTTTCTCTCCAGTAGAGGAATTACTTTGGAGAGGTGCCAGTCCCTTGCAGGGCTGCTTGCACAAAGCACCACAAGCTGCTTTGGAGGGACACCTGCCCAGTGGGGTCACTTGAATGAGACAAATTTACAGGTCATTGTGGGGGTTGGCCACTTTGGGTTAACAAGTTAGGTGGAGGGTATGCATGCTGGTTTCCTCAGGTGTCTGGCTCTCTAGGCTAAAAAGGGTAGAGAGTAATGGCACCCACTAGTACTTTTGTTCTTGGAGATGTCTCCTAAAGATTTTTGCACCTTCACCATACATTCTGAGATTAATAAATATATCTTAATGTATACTGCAGGTGCTTTTCAAACTGCTGCTTCTAAAGTACATCTTAGCAGGGTTTTTTGTTATGTTGTGTACTTTGAGTGAGAACTCAATTTTCTATCACTCTCTGGGTCTTTCAGAGCCAAACTAACTAACTGAAAGTACCCAGAGTTAAAACCTGTGGGATATTAAAAAAATGTGTAGCTAAGTCCCACTAGTTTTCAAAGCCAAATATTGTGGAGACTTGTCTACACAGTGAAGATCTCTTATGTCTGGTGTGCTTGGTATGCAGTTTGCTTCTCTCCATTCTCCATGTTTGTGGTGTCCTTCACATTTGTGTTTTGCCTCACTAGGAGTTTGGTTCCCTACCACATAGCCACCCCTTCCACTGTTTTTGATATGACATCATCTCTATGATTACAGAAAGTTTATTTTGCCAGTCTCTGGGTCATTTCTGGGTTGGGTGCACTGATGTCCCTATTATCTGGCTGTGTTCCTGGGAAATGGTGAAATTAGAATCCTTGCAATCTGCCATTTTCCCAACAAAACTAAAATACAGCCTATGGAATGGTAGAAAATATTTGCAAATCAGACATCAAATAAAGGGTTAGTAGCCAAAAGATATAAGGGTGACTTGGTGGCTCAGTTAAGTGTCTGCCTGCAGCTCAAGTCATGATCTCAGGGTCCTAGACTCGAGTACCTCATCCAGCTCCTTGTTCAGTGGGGAGCCTGCTTCTCCCTTTCCCTGCCATTCTCCCTACTTGTGCTCTGGTCCTCTCTTTCTCTGTCACTGACAAATAAATAAATTATATATTTATACATATATAATTTATAATATAAATATATGTAATGTATATTCTATTATAATAAACTATATATGTATATATGTATATATATAGTTTATTATAATAGATATATATAATGTATATGTACATACATATATGACTGATACAGCTCAACACCCAAAATATAATCCAATTTAAAGTGGTCAGAAGACATGAGAACAGGCATTGCAAATCAAAACTACAATGACATACCTCATCACACCTGTCAAAATGGCTAAAATCAAAACAGAAGAAACGTGGAGAGAAAAAAAAAAACAACAAAAAAAAGAACTTGTGCACTATTGGTAGGAATGCAAACTGGTACAGCCACTCTGGAAAAAAAATATGGAGGTTCCTCCAAAAATCAAAAATACATCTCTGTTACCAGTAATTACACTCCTGGGTATTTACCCAAAGAATAAAAAACACTAACTCTAATGGCTAGATGCACCTCCATGTTTATTTCAGCATTATTTCTAATAGTCAAATTATGAAAGCAATCTAAGTGCCAATTGATAGATGAATGGGTAAAAACATGTAACACACACACATATTATTTATCCATAAAAAAGATGAAAATCTTGCCATTTGTAATGACATAGATGGAGCCACAGAGTATCATGGTAAGTGAAGAGTCAGTCAGAGAAGGACAAACACTATATGTTTCATTCATATGTAGGATTTAAGAAACAACAACAACAACAAAAAACAATGAACAAAAGAAAAGAGAGAGAACAAGAAAGAGATTCCTAACTATAGACAAGAAACTGATGATTAGCAGAAGGTAGGTGGATGGGGGAATAGGTGAAGTAGATGAAAGGAATTAAGAGTACATTTATCTTGATGAGCACTGAGTAACGTATAGAAATAGATTGCTACATTGCACATCTGAAATTAATATAACACTGTATGTTAACTATACTGGATTTATAAACAAATAAATAAAAAGGGTTCCTGATATTTTCTATTTTTCTGCTCTCTTTTTTTAAAAGATTTATTTATTTATTTGACAGACAGAAATCACAAGTAGGCAGAGAGACAGGGAGAAGCAGGCTCCCTGCTGAGCAGAAAGCCCCATGTGGGGCTCGATCCCAGGACCCTGGGATCATGACCTGAGCTGAAGGCAGAGGCTTTAATCCCCTGAACCATCCAGGTGCCCCTATTTTTCTGCTCTCTTAATGCAAATATAGTCTGAGGTTTTATTGTCCTAATTGTCTCATGCTTTTTTCACTATTTTTCTTTTTTCCCTTTTGTTTCTCTAATTTCATTTTTTAATCTTGTGCTTAAATTCCACTAAGTAATATGTAGTATTAATATTAGTTTCAGGTCTAGCATTTAGTGATTCAACACATATACAGCACCTGGTGCTCATCACAAGTGCATTCTTTAATCTGCATCACCTATTTAACACCCCCCCACTGCCTCTTCTCTGATACTCATCAGTTTGTTCTCTATAGTTGTCTGTTTTTTGGTTCACTTCTATCTTTTTTCCCCTATTGTCACTCATTTTGTTTCTTAAATTCCACATGTGAGTGAAATCATATAATATTTGTATTTCTCAGATTGACTTCTTTTGCTTACCAGAATACTTTCTATCTCCACCCACATTGTTGCAAATGGTGAGATTTAACTCTGTTATATGGCTGAGTAATATTCTTCTGTGTGTGTGTGTGTGTGTGTGTACCTTTTCTTCTTTTCTATTCATCAGTTGATGGGCATTTGAGTTTGTTCTATAATTTGCTATAGTTGATAATGCTGCTATAAACATTGGGGTGCATGTATCCCTTCAAATTGGTATTTTTTAAAATCATGAGTAAATGCCTAGTAGTACGACTGATGGGCTGTAGGATAGCTCTACTTTTTAATTAACATAAAATGTATAGTTTCAAGGGTAGAGGTTCCTGATTCATCATCATACACAATTCACAGCACTAACCACAACACATAACCTCCCCAATGTCCATCACCCAGTCACCCCATCCTTCCCACACCCTTCCCCTCCAGCAAACCTCAGTTTGTTTCCTGAGATTAATAGTCTCTTATGGTTTGTCTATCTCTCTGGTTTCCTCTTGTTTCACTTTTTCATCCTTCCCCTTTGATCTTCTGCCTTGTTTCTCAAATTCCAAATATCAATGCCATTATATGATAATTCTTTCTCTCTGAATTATTTCATTTAGAATAACAACCTCTACTTCCATCCATGTTGCTGCAAATGGGGAGATTTTATTTTTTCTGGTTGCATAATATTCCATTGGATATATATAGACACCACACTTCTTTATCCATTCATCTGTCAGTGGACATCTAGGCTCTTCCCATAGTTTGGCTGTTGTGAATATTGCTGGTATAAACATTAGGGTGCACATGTCCCTTCAGATCACTACGTTTATACCTTTGGGGTAAATACCCCATAGTGTAATTGCTGGATCCTAGGGTAGTTCTATTTTCAACTTTTTGAGGGACCTTCATACTCTTTTTCAGAGTGGCTGCACCAGCTTGCATTCCCACCAACAGCACAAGAAAGTTCTCCTTTCTCTGCATCCTCACCAACATCTGTCATTTCCTGACTTGTTATTTTTAGCCATTCTGACTGGTGTAAGGTAGAATCTCAGTGTGGTTTTGACTTGTACTTCCCTGATGCTGAGTGATGCTGAACACATTTTCATGTGTCTGTTGGCCATTGTGATGTCTTTTTGGCAGAAATGTCTGCTCGTGTATTATGCCCATTTCTTGATGCCCATTTGTCTGGTATGTCACTTGAACATATCTTCTCCCATTCTGTTGGTTGTCTATTGTTGACTATTTCCTTTGCTTTGCAAAAGCACTTTATCTTGATGAAGTCCCAATAATTCATTTTTGCCCTTGCTTCCCTTGCCTTTGGAGATGTTTATAGGAAGAAGTTTTTGCAGCTGAGGTCGAAGAGGTTGCTGCCTGTGTTCTTCTCAAGGATTCTGATGGATTCTTGTCTGACATTGAGGTCTTTTACCCACTTTGAGTCTATTTTCATGTGTAGTGTAAGGAAATGGTCCAGTTTCAGTCTTCTGCATTTGGCTGTCCAATTTTCCCAACACCATTTGTTGAAAATACTTTTTTCCATTGGACATTCTTTCCTGCTTTGCCAAAGATTAGTTGACCATAGAGTTGAGGGGCCATTTCTGGACTCTCTATTCTGTTCCATTGTTCTATGGGACTGTTTTTGTGCCAGTACCATACTGTCTTGATGATTACCGCTTTGTAACAGAGCTTGAAGTCTGGAATTTTGATGCCATCAGCTTTGGTTTTCTTTTTTGACATTCTTCTGGCTCTTTGAGGTCTTTTCTGGTTCCACACAAATTTTGGGATTGTTTGTTCCATTTCTGCAAAAAAAAAAAAAAGTTGATGACAGCTGAATAGAGATTGAATTAAATGTGTACATTGCTTTAGGTAGCATAGACATTTTCACAATATTTGTTCTTCCATTCCACGAGTATGGAATGTTTTTTTAATTTCTTTGTGTCTTCCTCAATTTTTTGGTAAGTATTCTATAGTTTTCTGGGTACACATTCTCTGCCTCTTTGGTTAGTTTTATTCCAAGGTGTCTGATGGTTATGGGTACAATTGCAAATTGGATCAACTCCTTAATTTTTCTTTCTTCTGTCTAGTTGTTGGTGTACAGAAATGCAACTGATTTCTTGCATTGGTTTTAAATCCTGACTCTTTACTGAATTCCTGTATGAGTTCTAGCAGTTTTGGGTTGGAGTATTTTGGGTTTCCCACATAAAATACATATATTATCTGCGAAGAGTGAGAGTTTGGCTTCTTCTTTGCCAGTTCAGATGTCTTTTATTTATTACTATTGTCTGATTGCTGAGGCTAGGACTTTTAGTACTAGGTTGAATAGCAGTGGTGATAGTGGACATCCCTGCTGTGTTCCTGGCCTTAGGGGAAAAGCTCTCAGTTTTTCCCCACTGAAAATGATATTCAATGTGGGGTTTTCATAGATGGCTTTTTTTAAAGATTACTATTTATTTGTTTGTTTATTTGACACACAGAGAGAGAACACAATCAGGGGGAGTGGCAGGCAGATGAAAAGGGAAAAGCAAACTCTCTGCTGAGCAGAAAGCCCAACATGGACCTTGATCCCAGGACCCTGGCATCATGACCTGAGCTGACGTCAGCTGCTTAACCAACTGAGCCACCCAGGTGTTCCATCGTAAATGGCCTTTATGATACTGAGGTATGCAACCTCAATCCCTAATCTGTGAAGGGTTTTAGTTAAGAAAATATGCTGTACTTTGTCAAATCTTTTTTCTGCATCTATTGGAAGTATCATATGGCTCTTGTCCTTTCTTTTATTAATGTAGAGTATCACATTGACTGACTTGTGGATGTTGAACCAACCTTGCAGCCCAGGAATAAATCCCACTTGGTCATGGTGAATAGCCCTTTTCATGTACTGTTGGAACCTATTGGCTAGTATTTTGGTGAGAATTTTTGCATCCATGTTCATCAGCGATATTGGTCTGTAATTCTCTTTCTTTGGTGGGGTCTTTGTCTAGTTTTGGGATCAAAGTAATGCTGGTGTCACAGAATGAGTTTGGAGGTTTTCCTCCCATTTCTATTTTGGGAACAGTTTCAGAAGAATAGGCATTAATTCTTCTGGAAATGTTTGGTGGAATTCCCCAGGGAACCCATGTGGCCCTGGGCTCTTGTTTGTTGGGAGATTTTTAATTATTTCTTCAATTTCCTTGCTGGTTATGGGTTGATAATTCTATTTGTAACTTTTAAAAAAGATATTATTTAATTATTTGGGAGAGAGATTGAGCAATCAAGAAAGAGCATGAGTGGGGGGGGCAGAAAGAGAGAGAAGGAGAGAAGCAGTCTCCCCACTGAGCCTGGAACCCATAGTGGTGCACAATCCCAGGACCCTGGAATCATGACTTGAGCCAAATGCAGACACTTACCTGACTGAGCCACCCAAGTGCCCCATATTTTTTTTAACTTTTTAAGGAACCTCCATACAGTTTTCCAGAGTGGGTGCACAGGTTTGCATTCCTACCAATAATGTGAGAGTGTTTCCCTTTCCCCACTTCTTTATCAAAACGTTTTTTTTTCCCCCTGTGTTGTTCATTTTAGCCATTCTGACTTGTGTGAGGTGATATTTCATTGTAGTTTTGATTTGTTTTTCCCTGATGATGAGTGATGTTCAGCAACTTTTCATGTGTCTAAGCCATCTCTATGTCTTTTTTGGAAAAATGTCTCTTCATGTTTTCTGCCCATTTTTACATTGGAATATTTGTGTTTGGGGGGAGTTGAGTTCTATGAGTCCTTTATATATTTTGGATACTAACCCTTTATCAGGTATGTAATTTGCAAATATCCCTTCCCATTTTGTATGTTACCTTTTAGTTTTGTTGATTGTTACTTAAGCTGTGAAAAAGCTTTTAATTTTGTTGAAATCTTAATAGTTTAATTTTGCTTCCCTCCCCTTGCCTCAGGAAATACATCTAGTAAGAAGTTGCTAAGGTCAATGCAAAAGAAGTTACTGCCTGTGTTTTTCTCTAGGATTTTAAGGGTTTCCTGTTTCACATTTGGGTCTTTAATGCATTGGGAATTTGTTTCATGTATGGTGTAAGAATGTGGTCCAATTTTATTCTTCTCCGTGTTGCTGTCCAGTTTTCCCAGAACCATTGTTGAAGAGACTATCTTCATTCCATTGGATATGTTTTCCTGCTTTGTCAAAAATTAATTGAACATATATTTATAAGTTGATTGTTGGCTTTTCTACTATGTTACATTGATCTATGAGTCTATTTTTTGGTAGTAACATACTGTTTTGATTACTACAGCTTTGTAATATAACGTGAAGCCCAGAATTGTAATTCCTCCAGTGTTGTTTTTCTTTTTCAAGGACTTTTTGGCTATCCTGGATCTTTTATGGTTACAATCAAAATTTAATATTGTTTGTTCTAGCTCTGTGAAAAACTCTGCTTGTATTTTGATAGAGATTGCATAAAATATGTAGATTGCTTTAGGTAATATAGACATTTTAACAATATTTGTTCTAATCCATGAACAGAGACTGTTTTTCCATATCTTTGTGTCATCTTCAATTTCTTTCATCAATACTCTATACTTTTCAGAGTTCACATCTTCTACTTCTATGGTTAGGTTTATTCCTAATTGAATCCTATGGATTCAATTTGCTAGTATTTTATTGAAGTTTTTGCATACATGTTCATCAGGGATATTGATCTCTGATTCTCTTTTTTAGTAGTCTTTATCTGGTTTTGGTATCAGGAAAATGCTGACCTCATTGAATTTATTTGCAAGTTTTCCTTCTACGGAATAGGTATTAACTCTTCTCTAAATGTTTGTAAAAATTAACCTGTGAAGCCATCTTGCCCTAGAGTTTTTTGTTTTGTATTGTTTCGTTTCGTTTTGGTTTGTTTTGGGGAGTGGGGAGATTTTTAAAATTTATTTATTTATTTATTTATTTTTATTTATTTAATATAGAGAGAATGTTTATGAGCACACAGTAGGAGGGAGGGGCAGATGGAGAGTGAAGGAAAGCCTTAAGCAGACTCCATTCTGAGCCAGAGCCTGATGCAGGGTTCCATCTCACAACCCTGAGATTACAACCTGAGTAAAAAGAAGACTTA